>JAJDMY020000670.1:0-95072 GCA_022345705.2 Sabuloglossum arenarium | reverse complement strand
ATAATTGGGTCGCTCGTTAGGCGAGCTCCCCCTACTGGGCTGGTAAGCGAATACAATGCTGTAAGCAAACGTAACAGTTCTGCATATGCATATGCAGTGCCCCAAAATAGATTCTAACAAGCAAGTCGAAAATGCTTTTGAATGTTATCAGCGAGATGCTAACTATAGTGTGAATAATTTGCTAAGAGAAATACTTTATGAACAGCTGTTTTGTCATAGTAGTACCAGCCATAGTACTAGCCACATCTATACAGTAGTCTGATAGGGAGGTGCCGCCCAATGGCAGGTCCACTAATAGTCATTTTCTTGGCTTAGAGTATCAAGTGATAGAGGATATCATTTTGAGCCTACCCCGCAGCATATAAAGTTAGCATACTGGCCTGAGTAGAGAAGTCAGCGATTAGTTCTAGTATCAATAGAATACAAGCTGTTATCGTTCCATCTAAATACGTACCTTCAGGTACCCAGCGACTCGCAAGTATTCCGTCCCACATACAGTCATATAGCATTACACAGCGACTACACGTTGGAGCAATGATGAAGCACAAGAAAATCAATTGTTGTTATACTATCTACAAAGCCCAGAAGTATCCTTTGCGTAAGGTTCTTATATGTTTGAAGTCTCTTATTTCTATCATTGGTAAACATTATACTCACAGATTTAATTTTGTAGAAACAGATTTTCATATGGTTTACAAACCATATTCAGTTGTTCTCATTTTCAATAGGTACTACTGCCTAAGCAATTAGTAAGATCTTTTTATTCCATTTACTATCGTAGCAATCAACAAGGTCATTTAATAACGCAATTTTATATGACATCTGTCTAGTTTGACAAGTGGATGGCTGGTTTTAAATACAGATTTTATTGCACTAGAAGTAATAAAACAATAATGGAATCATCCTTCAAATGTTGTGAGATAACTATGGTTTTCAGAATTATCTTTCTTCTAAAGATTGACAGGACTGTAAATCTTTTGAAAGCTTTGTACTTCATCACCATCCAGTTCATTTCATAAAACTTCTCGTGTTCACCAAACTTGTTGTTATCTAACATTCGTATTACCATATTGAATCGTTTCTGTACTTTAAATCTGTCGAGATTAAATTTCTTGATCCACAACAATAGCTCAATTTCATTCTGTTAAATAAGCTACTAAATGAACTTGCTAGAAGTTTTAATGTATAGCAGGACTATAGGTATGTACCGTATATTGAGTAATTTGATACTTGGGTCCCTTGAGAACCGCTGCCCAAATCCAAAACTTGCAGGGAGTATTACGGCAAGTAACAATATGCCGACTAGCATTCGAATAGGTAACAATATAGGATTCCCCCTGTTCAATAACAAATTCACGAATAGCATTTTTAGCATCCTCTAAAGACATAAAATCCGCATTGAGCGGCTCAGGAATTAACGTTGGTGGCATTGCTAGCAGTCATAGAATATTAGAGGAAAGAAAATTATATTTTGTGTGTAAAATAGCAGTCCGCATATGCATATGTGGTCTGAAGTAAAATCGTGCTATGCGAGTAAATATAGTTAGAATTCGTGCTACGGGAGTAAATATCCGCATAATTTTCCTATCAAGTTAAGCAACCAAGTAACTACATCAATACATGATTGCTGCTCTGCTCTATATAGAAATGGTAAGCTGGATCTATAAGGAAACAAGTGATCAGTTCTAGCATTCATAGAATCCAAGATCCCATCTACATCTCTAGGCTACTAGCCTTTAAGCAATCCTTGTAGATCTACGGTATAACGATGAGAATACGTCGGAATGCCTGCGAGTCGCGAGTAAGACAAGAGCCGCCACGTTGCCTAGATATCCCAAAGGTATACTCAGCGGCGGATCCCTACAGTCTAGAGGCTTTCCCTACTCAATTGAAACAGCACCTCGTCGTAATGGCAGCTCCCCGCGTAACGAGGGTCAAATTTGTCATTAATTGCATAGGGTATTCGCTCTTTTGAGTCACCCAGTCCTATTGTCGGGTGACCGTGAAGGCAGAAGTCCCCTGAAGCGCGAGGAACTTGATCTGCGCCGCTTGCTTTGGTTGTGGTATATTTCTGACGTCAACGGTCGACGGAACGTAGAACTGCCTCCAAAAACAGATAATCATGGATGAGAGGAATAGGGTTAATAAGTCTTAGAGGATTATCCACTGGATATAGGTACAAATCCTAGATGTTCAGTTTTGTGCGATTGTCACTGCTGTTATGTCCATCACTCTGTCCGCACCCATTGCTATGCATTTCAATTTCTCATTTCCGACGTCAGTGTCCATGAAGTGTAGGTTGGAGGTGCTGTCATTCCATGTAATTAGTTTCACTAGAGAGAGCACTCGTATGTGATGCGTAATATACAACTGGTGAAGGATCAAGAAGATGATGCGCGGCATGTTGTGTTGTGAGTGTTCCGTCATTGCAGTCATTGGGTTACTCGCTTAATCGAGTTTTATCACTTTCGCTTTGAGATGCTCTTTCCTCCTGCTCCTGCAGCATTCGTCGCGCATCATTGTCATCGAATCCACAAACATCGATGAGGAAGTCAAGCCTATGTCATTCCTCAGTATCAGTCAGGTCACTACGGGCAGAGAGAATGGAGAATGGATAAATCAGCTTACTTTGCTTCCACTGCAGTTCTCTGCTTGACTTCTTCGAATCTACGTCTAGATCGATCCCAGATTCTCGCGCGTTTCTCAGGAATTATGGTTTTTACCCGTAGCTTGAAACTGCCGCTCACAGGACGATGATCTGAAACACGGACCTCGTGTCGGCGGTACTCTAGCTGCTTGACCCTCCCCAATCCACGGTAGAGAATTCTGTCGCACCAAGCTGGCACACGCCGCTTCTCACTTGAATCGTAGTTGTCGGTACCGACGTCGTATTTATAAGTAGGCGGGAATGTGATGGGGTACTCTTCGAACGCTCTCAGCCTGAATCCAGGGTTTTTCCGACGCGAAGCCAGTAATTGATCTCGTTCTAGAAGTTTGTTGAGGTCGTTTGTGCGAACATAGTTCATGACTGTATCCCGCCCCATTGTATCGATACGATAGTTAAGATCACCGTTAAGCATACAGATCTCGTGGTCAAGAATCATGGTGCCATCTCCACCGCCAACAAACATATCTGTTCGTACAGAAGCATCAAGTTCTGCTGGGAAGGCGGCAGTTTCAAGAATGGCTGCGATGTCATTATTACGATGAACTGTTTGAGTCTGTCCAGCGGCGAGATGGCAATTCACGAAGCAGAGAGAACTGTCGTCAATGGTGAATCTCACGACTAGTGCCCCCTAAACCACAGGACTTAATTCGAAGAGAACAAATTGATAAAGGTTGCATTTGCTCACCTTATTTCCATGAAGTCCTCCCAAACCACGTTTGACTTCGGCGGCACGAACATCGCGGATCCTCTTCCGCAGTGACGACTTTATGAAAATGCAAGTAAAGAGGCCGACTAAGTTTGCAGAATGAAGAAGTTGATAGGGCTCATAGTCTTCATAGGACTGATCGAGTGGCATGTAGTTGTCGATTGATCGAGTTAGGAAATCTCTCCAATCACGATATTGACGACTCATGTGTTCTTGCTCGGAGGATTCCTTTTTTTTACTACCTCTAAATAGACTCTCTGCCGTAATATATTAATAAGATATTCCAAATGGTGATCTGAGGTAAACTTACTCGCCGTTACCTTCTTGTCCTCAAGATCGACCAACTCCTGAAACCCGAAAACTAGAATATCTGAAGGCCAATTGCATTTGAGGACGTCCCAAATGAAATCAGAATTTCGTTTGTCGTTTCCAATATCTTGCGGTTTTGAAGCACCAGCATTCCATGTGAGAACTAGAGCGTCAAGTTCCCGAAACTCGCAGAAATCGACATCGTTTTCTTGCATTTCCGCTTCTGGAAGGGTTTCTCAGCAAACATGTTCAAAATCAGATTAGAAGACGCTTACCAATCCAGTCATCTTGTAGCATCCCATCCCATATTTTGATGGAGGTATCTATCCCCAAGGAGATAACTTGAAGTCGATCAATCTTCAATATACTACTACGGTCCACTTGGATGTCAGTCACAGGGCTGTCGTGTGCATGCCAATCCTTCTTAACCTTCCATGGTTTGAACTTTGTGTCATACACATAGATCATGCCAGTATTGAATGCTGCCCAGAGGTAGTCTCCAACGCCAGACAAGGAATTGATCTTGTATAGGCTTACGTTGATGACACTAAGGCAGGAATAGTCGTCCCGAGAGTAAATAGAAACCTTGCCGTCTGTGTGCCCGAAAAATACTCTATCTGTCTGCCTGCTGATGATGGCACCCGAGGTAACGTCGCCTAAATTGGCCTGTGTCATTGGCCTCGCAAGAATATTGAACGGCATATTCGGTTTAGAACTCGGCTGGAAAACACGGATGTCTTTTCCTGTTGCGATCCAAAGTTGATGGCCCACAACTAGTGAACAAGAATGTCCCTTAGGGATCCGGAAGCTATAGGGAGTATTCCGCAAATTGGGCGATCCAGACTCGTCCGGCGGCCATACATGCAATTTACCTTCATCATCCAACGTCCACATCTCGTTAGCATGACGGTGTATTTTGATGACTTCTCGGCGTGGATGGGCACTAGTCTTTGCGAAAACAATTCTTTGGGTTGGAATATCCAATTCTTGTATCTCGCCATTGTTTGTCCCTAGCCAGACTTGGGATCCTTCATCATGAATATTGCCGGCTGGTTTGAAAGCCAGGGAGGTAACTTTGACAGCTTCACCATGATTTACACTCATCAGAAGACCTCCAGTCAGTAAGTCCCAAACTCTTGTGAAGTGACCAGTGGCACACATGTATTGACCAAATACGTCGGACAATCTCGTGTCATATTTGACCTGTATCTCTCGCGGACCGGTCTTGAAACACGGCATTCGTCGATTTGCCTGCGATGAATCCGGATAATCACTAAGGCCTGTCCGGGGTACATCTGGGCCTGGCAATGTATCATCTGACTCGTCAATGTAAGATCTATGAGTATCTGTTGTTTCTGAGGTTGCAGTCAAAGTGTCACGTGATGTAGTCGAATACACCTTGTCTGTAGCCTGGCTCCTCGAATCTAGGGAGCTGATAGTCGTTTGAGCATTTCCGGTAACGTTCCGCTTAGGGGGTGGCGGAAAATAGTGGGATGTCGACTCGACGATTAATGATGCAGCCGAGAGAGGGTGATCTTGCAAAGGTGGATGAGCGGAATCAGTTGACCGGGAGGGAGGATGGTGATATTTCTCGAGCGTGGGAATGCTTCTCCGGGGTGGGAGATCTGGACGATGCTCTTGGAGGCTGCCCGATGCTGATATTCTCTGTGTTTCGCCTACCTGTTTTGGCTCAAATCCGGGCATTCCTGATTTAGTGCCTGGCGCAGGAACTTGGTTACGACGTCTTTCGATGATCGAGTGATGTACTGGGGGCGGTTCAAATCGTGTCTTATGAGGAGCTGGTGGCCTTGCTGGTGACGCTTCACCAGAGTAGGCTCTCGTTGTTTCGGGCAATTCATCATCATCGCTACTAGGCGGGGTGCTGAACGGAGAAACTCTGTCGTCTGGTAAAGAAGTAGGTCCCAAGGTTGCTCCATCTGACCTAGTTGAGATCGAGGGTGGTTTGCTGGGGATCTTGGGTTTTTCGGCTCTGCTGAATGTTGGAGGAACAATTGAGCCTTTCGTAGTCGGAGCTCGATCTGCTGGGTAGATTTTTTGAAAGTCCTTGAAGTAGCCACCTGCAGATACTCCAAAATCGACCTCACTAGGTTCAGAGCCAGGGAATACTACTTTCGAGCCGTGTGAGAGTGAACTTGTTGGACCCAACGCCGGTGATGTGCGAAATTCTGGACGCGGAGAAGTAGGTCGGCTTGGGATTTTGAATTGGCGGCCAGGGAAGGGATTCAGGGTCCGATAACCTGAGTCTGAGGAACCTGTTGAGCCGTTTGTCTTAGGGCTTGAAGTGGGGTTTATAGAAGCCAGAGACTTTGGGGGTGATCGTGGTGACTCGACCTTCACCACTGGGGGTGTTCGGGGAGGCGAAAGAGGTCCCATGGAGATTGGCCTCTGTCGTGCAGAAGCACCAGGAGAGCGATTTCGAGGAGTTGGCGGGTTAGGGGGATGAAGTCCCGCTTGGCTATTGTCATTCGTCAAAGTCCTTCCCCGCTGTGAATTCCATAAATTATCACGGAACGGCAGGTCAAGCGACGTTCTGCTGGCCGAGCGGGCATATGAATCACCAAGGATCTCCTGATGCGAACGAACTCCCGGGGATCCGTCGCGAGATGTCGATGTACTTGAGGGTGGTTTAGGAGCTGCCATTCTTTCGAAATGGGATCGAAGGGACGATACTGGTTTCTTAGGTAATTGGAAGCCACTATTAGTTTTATGTTATCATCACAATATCAATGGTTCAAGCTACTCACAATGGATGAGTCGTCCATACTGTCCTCTGCCACCGAGTTCCCCATGGTAATGAGCGTCCTGACCTGCAGTTTTGTTTGCAAAAACGTCTGGTCGGAATACCGAAAAGGCTGTCATCGGCAGTCCAAGTATCTCTCCGAGTACAAGAAATGGCACCGTAGTCGATACTCTGCACAAAGTAATGACCCGGAAGCACGATTCATTCGTAAGAAATAGTTAATTCAACGAATCGATATCCTTGATCCAGAACAGTAGCGATGTGCCGGGAATACCTCCAAAGAGAGGGTCTTCCCACGGCAGGTCGGCAGGTATGAAACCTTCCCATGAAGTCAGTGTACGTTGAACTCCAAGCCTATGAGCAGAAGCGCAGTGCAATGCGCAGCGAATGTGCATGTAAGTGTGTGTGTGTATGTGTGTGTGTGTGTATAGTAGTATGTTGTACATTGCATACCTGAGTGCCTGGCCAAGTGCCTACCTGACCCTGAATGCCGTGTCGTGAGTGCTGTTAGAATAACGAGAAGGATATGGCAATGCGGTACCTGGCACTGCGCAAGTACAGATTGGCTGTGTGTGGAATATGCATGCGCTAGGTATAAACTGGAGTTACAGATTAGGCTCTCCCACTCTAACTTGTTTTGATAGGTGGCGTTAACGGTCAAACGTTAAGCGCTGAATAAGATCTTAAGCGCCACATTGCAACAAGTGGGACAAAGATTTTCAGCGCGTTCACCAGGTGGGATCTTCATAGCACTGCATACAGAAATTACAGCCCGTACCATAGAAATAAATCTTAGAGACAACCACGAATTTCCAATTCCCCATAATGTGGTGAGCCTCGCCCTGCAACTTTACAAGCTCGACTTTCTAACCTGTTCAATAGCAAGCATGTCCTCAATGCCCAGGTCTCCATTCGGTCACCTTGCTGTATGTGGATCAACTTTCCGACACACGCATATCGACAGCATACTCAGAAAATTGTATTGCCTTAGGTCGGAAATGGTTTGATTGCGCCCAATGCCATCACGAACAAGAGGATCATGAACTACTCCAAAAATTTGACATGGTAAGCTATTGAAGTATACAATCTACTAATGAAGAACCACATCCTGATTCATGCATTCGCAGACCTTCGCGTGTAAGAAATGCAAGAAGTGCTTCAGGAAGGATGCTCAAGAATTTGATGAAAGGTTTGGCGCCATAAATCCCTTTGGTCAGTTTGGTGAGGATTCATCTAAAAAAGGGGCTGAGTAGCGATGAGTACTGCCCCTACTGCGACAATCACTTTGTGCTGGAGGCAAAGATCCCCAAACCGACATTGAAGATTGAGGGGGAGGATGTACGGGTAGACGCGAGGTAAAAACATACGTCACAGCATGTCTGATAAATACGAGAATCTAGTCATGCTAACATAACATGTAGGATGCTGAAAGATGATCGGTTACACGAAGAACGGCAGCGCTCTATTTTCGATGTAAAGGATGCTGCTGACAGATTGGGCTGAGTTTTGCTTCTCACCCCGGTTGACAACAAATGGAAATGGAAACAGCCTTTGCCCTTTTTGGTCTCATAGGTTTTGATTTGTGGGGGGGGCTCACACGAGATACTATAGTGTAGGCTCTAGGGTTGACGCTCCATGAGATTGCTATAAGAACAATGATATCCCCACTCCCCACCCTATAAAACTATGCATTGGGCAACTTAGCTATCAGAACTTTCGCCGGTGCCGCGAGTAAGGATAGTAGTAGTTCCGGTTCCTGGTGTTCGAGTCTTCTTTTTCGCCGCTTCCTCCTGCTTCTCCACCTCGATATTTTTTACGTATGACTCGATCTCGTCGACTGGTAACATCTCCATCGCCTTTCCAGGAGCCATGATGGCAATTTCGATATTCTTTGCCCCAGTCTGCACAACCTCCAAGAGCGATTTGACAGTCAGCTTGATTGTCTCTTCCCTATCCATCTCGTCCTTGTGATTCCGCTCTAAGAATTCCCGGACGGTCTTGCTTGACCTGCCTATAGCATTCGCTTTCCTAAAGGATTAATTAGCCATCAGGTTCGGGTGCATGCTCTAGTAAAACTGTCGGGACAGATCTAACCATGCTGAGTAGATGCCAGATGGCTCTGTTTGGTATAATCTTGGTACTTTATCCCCTTTGTCGAATCCAACGATCAATGTGCTAATCCCGAAGGGCCTTACACCCCCGCTTTGCGTATAGCGCTGTTGAACGCCAGCCACATATTTCGTGATGTACTCAATTGTCACTGGATCCTCCACCGTCAGGCGATGAGACTGCGCCTCTAACCTGGCTTTATCGATGAGAATCCGGGCGTCCGCATTGAGACCAGCGAAGGCAAGACAAACATGCGTGTCGATGAGACCAATTTTTGAAGGGGTAATTCGGGTGTCCTGTAGTTTCATCGCAGAGCGCTTCTCGCAGCCCAGGACGACTATATCACGCCCCTTCACTCCCACGGCACAGGTACCTAACATAGTATTAGAAGCCGAAGGAAGAAATCTATACTAGGAGAATCCTACCGCGTTTGACAGCCTCAAGTGCGTATTCTACTTGAAAAACATGTCCATCTGGACTGTTGCGAGTATTTGTCAGAACGGCTTCTTATTGCAGATCTAGAGAACGGCCATACCTGAAGACTAAGTTGAAGTTAGCGTGCGGTTCAACCTTGGCCTGAGCGAAGCAGAACTACTCACCGGACAAGGCTCTATCGTAGCCTGAGCTCATTTTGGCTTCAAGAATAGATCTTCACGGATAGTTTGATAAGACTTGTATAGAATTGTAGATATAGAGCTCTACTGCGCTTAAAGGAGGGATATTGGTTGGTGGATGTTGTGGGTTGGGGTGCTGAAGCAAAGACGACGCGGCTGGGAGTTGGAGCTCCAGCAAGCGAAAGTGAAAGCTAGCGGCCCTCCCCACTATTTACATAGCGATCTTCACTTGGGTTAACATCTACTATTTAACGTCTGCGTGTGGCATCGGCTCTTGTACTACGAACAGTAGTTAATCTTGCATCGAAATGGCGTCTGCGTCAAGGCTTATACGCTCTTTGTGTGGCGGAGCTCGATGCTCAAGGTCAGGGCTCGGCATTTCGAGGTCGCAAATTCTCCTGCGGCAGACAAGATCCGCCTCCACCAATATTAGTGGGAGCGTAGCAAACTCCACTAATTCCCCGAAGCAAGTGAGATTTACATCTGAATCGTCAGTAGAGTACCCACCACCATGACCTTGTGGCCCTACTTATAGACGTTGAAGATATCCAGATCTGCGCAGAAATCCCAAATTCTCGGAGGTATAACGCAGTCGAACATATAATCGCCTGAAAACTACTAATTGCTCTCATGGGGTCCGGCAGCTTAACAACGATCACGTTCGGTATTTTAAACAGCTACTTGGCTCGGAGTCGGCGGTTATTGATGGAGTGTCCAAGAATGCGACGGATGACCTAGAAGCATTCAATTGCGACTGGATGCGGAAATATCGTGGTCATACAAAGCTTGTCCTGAAGCCGAAATCCACAGAAGAAGTTAGCAGAATTATGAAATATTGCAATAATAACATGCTGGCTGTGGTTCCTCAGGGCGGTAACACTGGACTCGTGGGAGGCTCAATACCTGTTTTTGATGAGATTGTCTTGAGTACAGCTAGAATGAACAATATCCGTTCTTTCGACGTGGTTTCAGGGACTCTAGTTGCAGATGCTGGATGTATACTGGAAGATGTTGACCACTACTTGGCGGAAACGGGTCATATCTTCCCTTTGGACCTCGGAGCGAAAGGATCATGTCATATTGGTGGAAATGTGGCGACTAATGCAGGTGGGGTCCGGCTACTTCGTTACGGTAGTCTTCATGGAAATGTGCTCGGCATTGAAGTAGTTCTACCCGATGGTACAATTATTGACGACCTTTCAAGGTTACGGAAGAACAATACTGGATACGCCCTCAAGCATCTCTTCATAGGTGCTGAGGGCACGATTGGAGTAATTACTGGGGTCTCGATACTATGCCCACAGCGACCTCAGGCTGTTAACGTGGCTTACCTTGGTTTGGAAAGCTTTGAAAAGGTTCAATTGGCTTTTACGGAAGCAAAGAAACATCTGTCAGAAGTTCTTTCGGCCTTTGAGTTGATGGACGGTTGCAGTCAAAAACTGGTAAAAAACGTTACCAATAAGAGGCCACCGCTCGAAGGGAGGCATCAATTCTACTGCCTAATTGAGACCAGTGGTTCCAGCAAAGAGCATGATGATGAGGTGAGTCAAGCAATTGGGAGACGAGGCCCGACTTTCATACTATTGTTGACGGCTCTCTCCAGAAGCTTGAAAGGTTCCTAGAATTGCTCATGAGTAAGGAGATTATCTCAGATGGAGTAATTGCCCAAGACGAAACTCAGGTTCGGTCACTCTGGTCTTGGCGGGAAGGAATTACGGAGTGTCTAGGCCATTGGGGAGGAGTCTACAAATATGATGTGTCCATACCGCTTTCTGAACTTTATCAGCTAGTCGATGACACTAGGGAGCGACTATCTTCTGTTGGCCTCATAGGCGACAATGGTGATTTTCCAGTTGTGGACGTGGTGGGATTTGGCCATATGGGAGACTCTAATCTGCATCTGAACATCGTAACGCGGCGTTTTGATAAGGGGGTTGAAAAGGAGCTGGAGCCTTTTATTTACGAATGGATTCAAAAGCGGAATGGCAGCATCAGTGCAGAGCATGGTCTCGGGTTTGCGAAGAGACCCTTCATTGGCTACAGCCGTAATGACACAATGCTGGGATTGATGAAAGATATCAAGAATCTATATGATCCAGTAAGAAGAGCAACTCCATACGAACGTGTCCGCCATTGCTGATGATTGTGGGTAGAACGGCATAATGAACCCGTATAAGTACATCTAGAACCTGTCATTTCCGATGCTGTTTAATAAATGTCCGCACTAATTTGAAGGATAAGGATGTATAGTTCTTGTCAGCACGACATCGTTAGAGGGACAATTTGAACAATACCACCTATGTGTATGTATGTATGTATGTACATACATACATAAAATGGCACGATTATAGACATGTAAATGTATTTGCGTTGATGTTTTGTCTTTAGTATGTGAACCGTCAAAGTGAAACTGCGTTTATGTGAATGGTAATAAACAAACAGTGAATAGATGGTGTCTGCACTCATAAAACAATTGTGGTACCTGGGAGAGGGCCCTGGCTAGCAAGAAACCAATACAGTATTTAAGCGCTGGAACTTATTTTCCAGGTATTGTACGGAGTACATAATCCCCATTCGAATATGTTCCGCCTGTTGATGGATCGTGAATGTGTGCTGCGCCACCAGCAACAACAGTGTTCGCTCGAACATCATGCTGCCGAATCTCATCGTCTGCCTTTGAAGACCACCGAATCTCAACCAATACCACGTCGCAAACCTCTCCTTCCTAGATTCATCCTACACAACGCCAGGACAGCGCCATTTCAAATAATGGGCTTCCTAAAGCGGATTCGATCCAAGTCGAGGATCAAGAATTCCGGAGCCCACCATACCTACGATTACGGGCTGAGTCGGGAGTACTACACGAAAGACGTCGTTTCGAAACTTCCACTGTCCATTCTCGAGAATATATTTACCTATGTGTGTCCTCATACGCAGGATGAGTCGTACCTTCCTTCTGAGGATTCTATGGACGAAGATGGATGTATGCTCTGCGACTTGCGCGACTTGGCTCAGGCGTCCCGCGTCTGCTCGAGATGGAACGAGGCTGCAACCAAGCTGCTGTAGGTTTCGTCTTTAGTTTCCCTCCCGATGCTCACTCGTCCTTGAAAGCGGTTTACTTCATTAAGGCTAATGGACGATCTCCAGTTATCGAAGCGTCAGGATCGATGCGGTACATTACTGCGCCAAAGAAATTGAACTCGCAGAAAAGCGAAAGCGGCGCTCGTTTTTCGAGCGCAATGGGGATCCCAAAGATGCGCCTCAACAGAGACTGCAGTTATTTTCACGTACAGTGCGCCAGAGCGATAGTCTGGGGGTGCTGGTACTCTTCCTCAAGATGCCTTACATGACCCGCGAGACCTGCAAGGCCGACCTGGCGAAGACCGTTGCGATGCTGCCAAATCTACGATATGTCGATCTGCCGGAAGGCTTTTTCAGCGATGACCCCTCTTGCGTCATGCTGAAGCAGGAGCTGCAAGCGCGGTGTCCAGATATTCGCAGGATGAGGTATGTCTCGGGTTCAGAGCAAAGCCTCATGAACCTCGCGCAAGCAGGATTCTGGCAAGGTCTGGAAATTGTCGAGCTCTTCCACCTCAACGTCGAGTTCTCTGAGCTGCTGCGATTACTGAGCTCCCTTCCGGTTGTACGCGAGGTCAAGATCAACGAAATGCCTTGGCTAGATGACTCCATTCTCCAGGTCACATCAGGCCCCGCGTTATTCCCCCCACTTCAGAAGTTGGAATTAACAAAGGTCCCCAACATTACTGCTGCAGGTCTTACAGGCTATCTGTCTCGACCAGAAGTTTGCGAGAACCTCGCGACTCTCATTCTGTCAGGCTCTGGTGTTGTCCCTTCCATGCTTCACGCGATTCTTGCTTCAGCGCCTTATCTCACACACCTCTCCATCACTGAGTCTGTATCTCGTCCCTTTCCTACAGAGGCCATTGCGCCTCTCGCAAGCCGGAGCCTGGAAACACTCTATTTTGAGATTACCTCGGCCATGGGTTCGCATGGCCTTGCCAAACCACATCATTCGTACTATTCTTACCTTGCGGAATCTCTCTGCTCCGGCTCTTTGCCCGCCCTCCGTAACTTGTACGTCCGTGAGGATGGCTTTCCTGAATTGCTGGTTTCTCGAGCTCCCCGAATGAGAATTGGCGAGTGGAAGCAGCCCCTCGATATTTTCACCAAGGGGCTCAACGAATTAGAATGGAAATTTTCATCTTTTGGTCCTATCACAGATCGGGAATCAAGTTCTCCCCGTCCGCTATCGACGATGGGGCTTAAGCCTAGCCTGCCACGGGTTGGAGATGCAAGGAGAAGTATGGTCGTCGGGAATGGGTTCGGAGGATTCCTAGCTGTCCCGACAGAGGGCTCTGGAGATCTTAGCGGGAGAGAGCAGCGAAGGAGTCGGCAAGATCTGTGGCGTTGATTTATATCTGGTAAGGCGTTTAGCAAGCGATGGGACAGTCCATATCCCTGGCTATTATGAGGAACCTCGGCGTATATGTGACTTTACTGTCGAATGGGTAGCAAATAGTTTCACAGGTACTCTTTGTTCACTTTGACACTGCGATATTTCTTCATCGAATATATCCCAGCTATTTCTGCGTGGGCAGAACAGAAAGGTTCCCGACGTTTACGACTGCCACATGATAATATCTCCTATGCTGCCCTGATACGGGGCCACTAGACTTTGATTGTGCTATGGTGATCCACGATTAACTCTGTTTTAGTTTTGATAAAGTTGCCCTGTTTATTTGGTAGAGGCTTCGTCCCCGTATATACAACGTTTAGACCAACCATGTCGAGATGGGAGTAATTCAATGATAACCCATCTCGTCACTTGCGAAATAGTCCTCAGCGGAAACATCTATAGACAACAGGGGTATTCGTAAGGCAAGCGAAACAAAAATCCGGCCTCACACTCTCTCTCCCATAAAGTCATCAATTTCGATCCGCTACTCGCGATCAATAATTAGTCCGTCCTTCGGAACTGTGCTCTCGACCTGAGCCAATAGACTCCCTGGCGCAAATCGACTTCTTTCGCTCACATCAAGCATCGGCCCTTTTGCATAGGCTCCATTCATGACACCTCTACCTCTCCGGGATCCACCTTGAGTTGGTCCAGTGCGAGCTAGCAGACCCGTGAAGCCCTCTTCATCGCTAGGCTCTGCGGCATCAGTGAATGGACTGTGCTGTGGTGGTAGGATAGCGCCGAACTGAGGACGATTGGCTCCTTTGACTGTATTTGTCCGTCCCACATCATTCCTTCGCCATGTTGTAGATGGAGGTATTGGAATCACTACTTCAGGGCTAGTGGCCATGCCGATGAGCCCTCCGGCTCGTAATTGCTCTGGCACGATACCCCTGCCTTTGCGCTGATGCTGCGGTGGTTCACGGAACTCTGGATCGTCAAAGTTTAGAAGTGGTTTAGGCTTGGGCCACGCCAGAGATGCATTACTTTCCGGCCCCCCTTCGTTGGAATTGCTCTGCGAGCGCATCGTCATGGTACGGCCCTTTGTTCGGCTATTATCATCGGAACTGTCACCCCCTCGACTGATAGCGCCTCCGTTGAGCAGACTAGGCCCAGCTGTGAACGGACTGGAAACGCTCGCCTGTTTCTCGGCAATTTCTTTCTCCCGCTGCGCTTTTTGGCGTGCCGAGTACGTCCTTCCGAGTAGACCTGTAGGCGCGAATGTGGCATCCTCGACCTCCTGTGGAGTAGCACCCTTGACTAGTTTGTCGCTCTGGTCCTGGTGTGACCGGTCAGTGGCTGCAGAAGCACTCCGGTCCCTAGATAGCTTTTTAGGGAGAGAGAGAGGCGGCGGCCTTTTTTCCCGTAACGACTTCTGTCGGGCAAGCATAGCTTTAGCAGACGACTCTGATTCTGGAGATGGAGGATCCTGCATTGCGTCTATCTTCTCAAAGAGATCTGGAGCTAATAGTGGTTTGAAGTTGCCAAGTTGATATTGCGTACTACCGACGCTTCGGCTTGAGCTCCCTCTTCGCTCATGACCTCCTAATTTCCCAGGCTTATCATCTCTGTCACCTGCACCCTTCTTATTCACAAGATACCAGCTCCGCCATCCCTGGATCGCCTTGTACCACTTAGCTGCAAGCTGGGTATCATCAGTTGCAAAATAATGAACGAAATTGGTGGCGTTGAGAAACATGCTTGACTTCTGCTGGCTCTTCACAGCGAAGCATATTTTCTTGGGTGCTTTTAGGACTTTTGATTGTTGTGTTGGTGTGGGAGAGTAGATATCAAAGTCCGAGAGGTGACAGATGTTTGTCACATCCTTGCCTTTAGCGTCACTTTTCTTTGATAGGAGCATTTGCCCATCCGACCGCAGCGTAATCCACCGCTTGCTCCACTTGCCAGTCTTTTGTGAATAATATAGATATGCAGAGGTGTCTCCCGGTTGATCTGTCAGCACGTAAGATGCCTCTAAATCCTCGTCTTTGCCACCACCTGGGGATGAGACTAATATCAGGCCCATCTGTGTATCGCGGTCCCATGAATTCATGACATCTCGAATGTGCTCATACTTCCGAATGGGCCGCTCAAGGCCAAGCTGAGTGAAGGATTCTAGCAGAATACTAGCCTGTGGATCGACCTTCTGAGACAAACATTCTGCAGAAGAACGAATGAGATCCATCGGAGTGGTCGTGGGCGTTACTGGAAGGTTGATCGAAGACTTGTTGTGTCGTACCAGCACTCTCTAAAGTTTCGTTAGTAAACAGCAGATCCAAAGCCAGTGGGGCTCATCAACACACCCGCTCTCCGGCATTCACGGCCGACATTGGCGCGCACATGCCCAAGGCCATCCCTCTGCGTGGTTGCATTGTCGCAGGTTCATCTCTGCTGCTCCCAGACCCCGAAGAAGGCGGCGGAACCACCCCTCTTACGCCAATTTGTACTGTCGTAGGCCAATCTCTACTGCTACCTGACCCCGAAGACTGTGGCGGAGCTTTGTCGTTTCTTCGTGACATGGACCGGAAGTCGTCTTTCTTTGAACTCTGCCTAGCTGGTAACGGTGATTCCTTCCCAGAATGTTTCTCTTTCTCGTGTCTGTGTAATTCACGGCTTGTTTGTCCGTTTGGCCGAAACTGCGTATCGATTCCAGTACGTTCTTGTGACTGTTCTGCCTGTCCTCCTCCCCCCCGCGTGCGCACATTGCCAGTCTCCACTTCGCTTGGCTTCGCTTCCGCATTGCTTCGCGACTGCTGTTCCCTAAATGCTCTCGCAGTCCGTGAGACGGCCAACGGAGACATATCTGCATCTGCGTCTGATGGTGTTCGAGTTCGCGCCCGCGATCGTGGGGGGGTCTTGAAGGGGTCCTCAAGTGGGCTCGACGTCGGTGTATACTGTGAAGGTATGGGAGGAGGAAGAATCTGCTGCGCAGGAGTGCTGGCCGGTCTGACCTGCCTGTAGCGTGACATGCTTCTTGCGATTGATTCATTCTTCGGTGGTGTAGACGCGGCCTGAGGAATTGGCGGGTGAGAAGATGATTGTTGCGGCGCGACAGTGCTGGAGGAAGCAGCAGCCCTTCTTACCGATCGGTATCTCGCGAATTTGGGAAGTGGTGGTGGCAGCGGAGCATCTGTGTCGGGCGACATGGTGGATTTCGGTGGAGCTCTGTTGAACGAGAAGAGCAGCCAGGTATGTTGCGGAGTGACGTGGTGGAGGTGTGTTGGCGATGGTTGTTCCAGTGGTGTTTGCTTGTGGTAACGTCCATGGAGAACTCTTCTCCGTGTGAGTAGATGAGGGTGAAAACTTGCGCAGAGTAGAGTAGAGCAGCTTGGAGTACCCCGTGACGACGGTGAGGGATACTAAAAAGACTAACCGGCCAGAGGAGAGAGCGGGCTATGCTAGTGGGCTGCAGGATTAAATTGAGGGGATCAAGTATTCAGGGTAGTTGCAGTGGAGGCGACGTAGGTATCACGAAGTTGCAAGCCGGGAGAGGGTGTTTCGTGAATGGCAGTACGGAATTACTCCGGTGCCTGGTCTAAGTTGGTTGTCTGGGGTTGTTGTCGGCAGAGAGACCGTTGAAGAACTACTGGTCGTGGCTGAAAGTGAGATACAGATGCCCTCGCGCGTAATATATTAGGATAGTACTGCGTACAGGGTTTACATATTATGGTGAGACATGGGCACTCAATCAGACAAATGCACGACCTGGAAGACTTCATGTCAGGGAACTACGAGTTGACTGACTGCCTGCTGACTCTTTCTCGTAACGAGCCTGCTCCGAAAAGGGTGTGTTAGGCGACTGACTTGACTTCGACCAATCACGTCCCTGTCCTGCTGCTTACCCGGCCTAACTCGCTTCTGGTTTGTGTCTTGGCGTTCGGTCTTGGCAGTGATCTGGTCTGCGGCTACTGACTCACCCGCCTATAAATGACCCTCAAGTCTGCTCTCTTTCCTCTTCTTTTTCTCTTTTTTCCTCATCTCGGTGCAAGGGCAGTACGCGTATCAGTGAGGATTCGTCCGAGATCGCGTTTTTGCTAGTTGAAAACTAGAATACTGACCGCTCAAACTGGTCTTCGGATCGGTTTGGAATTTTTGGACTCTTTTACTCCTCTGTGAGACTTGTTCTTTTCATCGCGTGTCTCCATTCTATACGAATGGCCACGAAGAAGAGATTATCGTAATCGTACAACCACCACAGAAGGTCAACCTCTAAACTGTTGTTAAGACCGTTTCGCCTGTTGGAAGTCGAGTGTCCGCTTAGTAGATAGGATGGATGGTCTCATTTGTAGATAGTATCGGAGAGGTGAAACCTTGCTTTAGTAGTGAAGCTTCCTACATCAACACAGCAACACCATCAGCCATCCAGAGGCAATCTGTACTGGATTGCGACCACGATGACTAGGTGCGTTCTTGTAACTGGAGGGACGGGTCTTCTGGGTCGACAAGTCGTCAAGACCTTTCAACGAACTGCTGGGTGGCAGGTTGTCGGGACTGGTTTCACAAGAGCCGACCCGCCCTCAACCCTCAAGGTGGACCTTACAAGCAAGGATGACATCGAGAAGATGCTGGACGCTGTAAAGTAGGTGCCCATGATGTTGTTCTGAATGTCCTTCAGGTTGCTGAGGTTCCATTAGACCACAGGTGGTGGTACACTGTACGTATTGCCCATTCTTCTGGCGGCACCACCATGGCGATTAACACGCTCGACCTTAGGTGCGGCCAACCGTTCGCCCGATAAATGCGATGTTGACCCCGTCGGTACCAAAGCCATCAATGTCCAAGCCTCACAGAACCTAGCGCATGCTGCAAACGCTCGCTCCACACTTCTCATGTACATATCCACAGATTATGTATTCCCTGGTAAGCCCGGTGACGCACCCTACGAAGTTGATGCAGCCCCATACCCCACAAACTCCTATGGTGAAAGCAAGCTTGATGGTGAGAGAGCTGTACTTGCGGAGACAACAGCGTCAAGGCTTGGAGTCGTTTTAAGGGTGCCGGTATTGTATGGAGAAGCTATAGAAGCAAAGGAGAGTGCGGTTAATATCCTTCTCGATGCGGTGTGGAAGGCGCAGGAGAAGGATGGCAGTATTAATATGGACGACTGGGCGATACGATATCCGACCAATACGGAGGATGTGGCCCGAATCATCAAAGAGGTCGCCAGCAAATACTTGGACACGGAAGACAAGAAAATTCTGCCTAAGATATTACAGTTCTCGTCCGAGGACAAGTTCACCAAGTACGAGATCTGCCAACTATTTGCAGAGATAATGGGGCTGCCGTTGGATGGGATGAAAGCCAACAAGCAGGGAAACGATCCTACCTCCAGCGTTCAGAGGCCTTATGATTGCCATCTGTCTACAAAAGCGCTGAGGGAACTGGGGATAGACGTGGGGACTCAGAATTTCAAGGACTGGTGGTAAGCGGGATCTGACCCTACCCATTCTACGCTTGATGGTTAATAGCAAGCAGGAAGCGAGAAGTGAAGGCTTATAGGAGGTAAAAGCAATCCGTGAGATGCATTTTCGTCGCCTTCATTTGCTTGAAGGTGAGTTGAATTGGCTCGAATGATTGGGTATAACTTGATTAATGTATATATATATCTCGAAAAGTGATAAGCCGTAATTCAACCACCCCAGGAAACAGCACAAGCACTCAACCTAGAAATGGAAACGGTGCGGAGTAGTCTATCAACGCTTGTGGGTCCTTGATTCCGTGTCATCTTCGATATGTGATTCTCGTTACATAACCACCGGCAGTTGTTAGAATAAAAATGTCAATAATCTGCCCCGAATTAACTGGATAGTCGTGTTCGGACGCTGCCTCCAATTTCGCAGGGTAGCCTACTTCAAAACTCGAACACCTTATGTAACCGAGGAAAAGGCACAAAGCAGGCTTCCGAGGGTAATGACGTAACTAGAGCTTTATTAAACGTGCTGAATCTTCACCGCATCAGCATATCCTCAACAGTCACGGTAACACAAACAACATCACATCGCACATCGCGTCCATCACTCTGGCTGAGCAGCACACGCCTTCAGCATAGTCCACAAAACCAGAGCGTTCCGCAGCAGCAATGGGTGCCGTGTCTGCAATCCTTTTGATCCTAATTACCATCCTCTGTGAGATAATTTGAACGAACCCAAACCAGCCATTCAAGGACACTGACTCTTTTTCTCCAAGTTCCGCCTATTGGTGTATGGGCCGTTGCTGGTTGTGGTGCCGATCTTTTGATCAACATCTGCTTGACGATTCTTGGGTAAGTCGAGATCTTCTCTTGGATATCTAGGTGTTCTTTGATTCGACTACAACTCAACGAACATTCGATGCTTCAGATACATTCCGGGACATATCCACGCATTCTACGTCGAGTATATCTACTACGAACGCCGAGAAGGAGCCCTTGATGGCCGAATTGCGACAGCCCGTGCTCCATGTGTTTACAGCGAGAGAGTCCAGACTGGAGGTCGGACTTATGGGACGATACCTCCTCCTCAGACCGTCTGAGCAACGTTAGAATACAATGTTTCGAACCATGCACGGCTCTTCTCTTTCGATAGGATTCTACTCAGCAGTAGAAAATGCGTCTGGGATGGAGGGAACGGGAAGTGCAATTTGTTCATGGAGCTATTGGATTTGCTGCATTATCATACTACAAAAGAATTATGGATAATTCAAATCTAAATGAAACAGAGTTTGAGGGGTGGCTCGGCGTGTAGCCTGCGTGAACGAACCATCAAATTTCCTGCAAGTGTGATAAGGATTGATGGGGAAGTGGGAGGAGTAGTGGAAGGTTCAACCGACGGATTGCAGTTGCATTAACACACATTTGCATAGAATTAGAAGCACAGGCGTGCTGGTGTTGCTTCTCTGAAGGACTTGCAATGTATTCGGTGGGTTCGTGGACTCGGGACTCAACTGTCTGTGTTGGGATGATTGTTATCTGAACTTATCTCTCGGGTATACCGCTCTCTGACTAAGCAGGTGCTGGTTGCATTCCTCCCCCACACTTACTCTTCACGCCCCAAACTCTCTTCCTCTTCCGACGTTTCCCACTCCACTAATTTGCTGTGCCTGTTGATCGGCGTCCGCCACGAGCTGCATGCTGTGCGCCCTCCAGGCTCCCATTGGCGACACTGACACAGTACAGCACTCCGTGTCCGTCGAATGGATCATGGGATCATGAGAAGCTTTTCGTCGTGACGTTTGATCGCTGGACCATTCATATGTGCAGAGAATCCTCTCATTACCAACTGTCCGCATTGGTATTAGGGTAGAAAAAATACCAGTCTCTATCACATATCGCTTCGACTCGCAGTATTAAGTAGTGGCTTCGACCACGATTGCTCCTGCTGCCTCCCTCGGACGCCGACCAATCTCGGACCTTTGCAGCAATCCCATCGAAGGGCCACTGTGTGAGCATCCACCTGTGAACAGATCGCCCATTTCCCTCGATCCCTTGTCTACTTCCAAAGTCTGCACCAACAACTAGTGAACACGAAAGAGGCGGCCGCCGGTTCTGATATACGAGTACGTATTGCCATCTCTCCTGGTCTGGGTTCACTCCACCTCCATCGGGACGACATTCGACCTGCAGCTCATGGGGTATCCCACGTGTCGATAGCCCCCGTCTCTGGTCTTGTCAGCTCTCGCTGTCGGCAGGGGCAGACCAAAATCGAGTCCGCGCAGGGAAGGGCCAGTGAACCACAAACGCCGCATGCATTGTAAAGTAGCCCCAGGCCTCCAGGCTTCCTCCCGATTGTGAATTGTTGATTGCCGATTGTTCGATTGTCGGCAGTAGGGTCGGCGCTCGACTACCTTTGTTTCATTCGACATTCCATGCTCTGCTGGCGAAACGGTCGAGGTTGGACGAGACAAAGACGGAACTAGACAAGACAAGATAAGCCAAGTTGGGCGACGTACGGCGGAACAGCAAGAACCTGCACGCAAGCTGCTGGTGCGTGGCGTCATATTTCGCGACGAAGACGATATATATGCTTATCCCAACAATCATTCAGTTCAACCAGTTCAACCAGCTCGGCCGGTTTTCTCGTGTGAATCTTACGCATCTTACGAATCTTGCCAATCAAAGGGACGTTTGTGAACTTGAGGAAAGGGAAAAGGACGGACAGGAGTAAACATGCCCGGCACTACCCTTTCAATTTCATGAAAGCATAACCCACGCGTCGACTGCCACCCACCAATTTCTCAGATTCCATATTCTCGCACCAGAATCCTTACTTTTGCACTTTGCACCCTGCACTCTACACACTTCCTACGAATTTATCATTCACTGGCGTTAAAGAGTTCGTATTCACCTTTGGAGTCTCACAGGGCAAAGCAGCAAGGACTACTACCTCCTTGATACCTCGCCAGATCAGCCAGACGACTGATCAATGACCCTCATGAGTGCGCAGATACAGTTCATCGTAGGTCTTCACCTCTTCCTTGTTATCCTCAGAACGTTACCAAATGAGGCCATTCGAATATCCTCAGATTGGTCTTACTGCTGTGGTGAATGCTGCACCGTCAGATCCACCGTGCACCTCCTGCTGAGGAGCTACTAGTCACTCGAAGCTGTAACGTACTGATGCCTATCACAGGATTGCCGATTGAATCTGATCCACATTCCGCTTCACCTCTACCCTCATTTTGTACAGCCAATCCTTCAGCTTATCCTGCCGACATCTCCAGCAGAAGGCCTTCATTCCGGCAATGGGAGTTCTTACGTTTCTGACGGCCACTCGCCAGTTTCATGGCAAGTAGCGCCTCGATTTGTAAACATTTCGCTCACGCCAGTTGAGTGTTCTGTGGTCTGCTCGAAGAAATCCGCCCAAGAGCTATTTGTCCCAATCATCCAGTCGTTGGAACAGCGATCTCGCGACGAGGTTAATATTGGAAGCGAAGACTTCGTGGTAGTCCAAGTGGATGGTGAAGGCCTTGATGCAGGTCAGCGAGTTTTGGAATTGACTAGTCCGTTGGCGTTGGCCGGAATGTAGAGTTGTCCTGCCCTTTTAATTTCATGGAAAACCTGCTTATAAGGTGTAGTTCCATATTCTTCATCACGACCTATTTCTCAGATTACATCTTGGTTCCCTTGAAGAGCCGTGGTGAAGTCGTCCGAGCTCTCCAGCAACGGGGGTTCTTCTTTGAGAAGCATTCAGACGCCTATGTAACACAGTCTCATCACCGTAATACATCTTCCACCTCTTCCTTAGATGTGCCGCCAGGTACACCTCCGCCTGCTTCTGTAGACGAGCTACAAAAGAGGACCTTTGCGACGCTAAAGAGACAAAACATTACTCCGCAAGTCAACCGACAAATACGATTGATTCAATGCGCCGGCCGGAGTCCACAGGACTTATCCTCTAGCACTAGCGCGAGTGAACATAATCTTCACCTCGGTCTAGTCAAATGTCTTGTCGAGAGACCGCAATTTTTTAGTATCACGCTAACAGATAATGAGCCGGCTTCGCTCCTTCTACAACAGGAATCAGTGGCAAATTTCGGCAAGGACGAGGTTCTATTGGGGAGTAAAGAAGATATCCTCATTCCTATTATGCTGGACTTGAGGGAACTTCCTCTGGAATCGACAGGTATCGTTTGTGGTGTGGCCGGAAAGCTTGTAGGCGGCAGCTCTGGACCATTTAACCCTGGACTCTCCCCTGTTGAGATGAGCTACCTGAGTACTGCTCGGGCTGGCACAGTGATGGTTGGCGAGGCTGAATTAGACAGAGCCATTGCAGCACTGAAGGTGTGAACATGGCCATATTTCTGTTAGGTTGGCTCTAACGAGAGTGTCACGAGGAAATCCGTAGAGAGGCCTGGATAGTTTCCACTGCCGCGATGGACAGGCGCAATGCAGGGCAATATGGAATGTAAGTCCTGCGTAGATGCATCGATCTAGGCTAGGGAATCGGCACTGCATCTCAATAGTTACGAAGACGTTGGGCTTTGAATGTAAATAATACTAAAACGTGCCTGCAAAACAAACATCTTCATTGTTAAAAAAGTGTCGTCTTGAAAATTTGGATTGTCATTGAATTGATTCTCCATTTCTTATTCATAAACTAGTGTCAGGGAAAAGAAGACAGCACAAATCTGAATCCCCAGGATATAAAAATTTATGTGCCGCATTTCAACATACCGTCCTTGGCGTCCCGAAGATGTGGTTTACCAGCCAGCAATAACGCCCTCGTAGTAGTCGGCTTAGGGCTCGGCAATACCAGTCTCTGTATCGGCCTAGTACCCCTCAACGCTGCCAGCCTCTGTATCGGCCTTGCCCTCTTCGACAGTGCTAGTCTTTGAATCGGCCTCGTATCCCCCGATAGTGCGTGTCTCTAGATCAGTCTTGCCCTCCTCGGCAGTGCTAGACTCCGAATCGGCCTCGTACCCCTCCGTCTCTAGGTCGGCCTCGTCCTCCTTGACATTGCCAATTTTTGAATCGGCCTCGCCCTCATCGTCGGTCTCATCCCCAACGGGCTTCTGTTTCTCCCCTGGTGGTAAGGGAATCATAGTCTCCAGATCAACGTAGCCCCAAAGTACCATGCTAGCAAACTTAGTTTTAAAGCACAGATTGCGCTGTGCAGACTCCATCATGATCAATTCATCTACGCGTATCAGCTTACTCACCCCCCTACCCCAATGTTCGCGGTCCATCCTCCCAACAAAACCCCTATGAACGCCAAACATATCCTGTTGAGAAGCCTCTGGTGAAGGATTATAGCTGTAGGTGACATACATCTGAACAAGTCCCAACTGGTCGACGAGCCCATTGCGTTGCAAGGTCTCCAGGAGAGCTGTGAGTGAGCGCTGTCCGAGCAGCAAGCGGCGTAGAAGCGTAGTTCCAGTTCCAGAAACCGGGTCATTGAAGCACATGTCAATCTTGATGAGAAAAAGTGTTGCCACATAGAGATCTATGTTCCGCCAGAACGTCTGGTTGCAAATAAGCTGACGACGTTGTTTATTTGTAGCAACGTCCATTAACAACCACATCTTTTTCAAGACCAATGACACGCGAGGGGGTAGTCGATGGCCGTGGCGATACACCTCGTCTATGATCTTGCGTACTACCCCTTCGCGGAACATGAGCATGCGTAGCCACTTAAAACTTGGTACGATACGGACTTCATCTGTACTGCCCGGAGCAGGACGGCCAATCGGATCGGGGATGCAAACGGATCGATATGAATTGAAGTTGAAGATGCGAGCTGCGTCAGAGCATTTGGTGACAGCCTGCTTCATGACTATGGTTGTCATACGAGCGTCTACGACATCGTGGAAGTCGCGAGAGATGGAGTATAGATTGATAAGGGCATTGACGGTTAGATTACCAGCAATCTCAACGAGAAGATCGGGCCTCTGGCACAGAGCGGTAAAGAGGTCGAACTGATTAGTACCTGCATATACTTCAGTACTCCTGAAGAAAACTCCTTCTAGATGAGGAGGCTGACTGGAGAGATTGCCAGACGCAGGCTCTGTGCCGGGTTCAATCTTGATTGTAGGCCCTTTATCGACGGCCAGTGGCTCTTTAGCAACGATGAGAGATCCCATTTTCTTGGAAAGAGCGGGCAAGGAGTGATGTGGTAAGATAGCAAAGTAAGCGGAGTTGCAAGAGAGCGAAGATGGTTCGAGAGGAATGTTTGAAGTGAGATGCGAGGTGGAGTAGTAGGAAGTAGGCTAAGTATGTTGTTGCTAAGGAGCGTTGTGATGGCAACAAAATGATGCGATTACCACCAGCCTTGCTCGGCGCCAGCTATGCTCTCGGCATCAGCTGTGCTCGTATTAACAAAGTGAATCCCAAAGAAGCAAGACATCGATATTCTATATCTAGAAACCAATCATAAGGACCGCCTGTTGAGAGGCACAAATAATCTAGTTCACTTACAGCTTTTGATCTTAAGGGAGAAGAGAGCTAACTCTTCGATGGATGAATACCGAAAACGCCGATGACATGATATCAGCATAACACGAAGAGAATGGAATGGTTCTCTGATTGAATCGCCAAAGCTTTCCGCAGCCCTGTTCTACTTGATGAGTCTCAAGAACTCTTCCCTTGTTTTGGCGCTGGAACGCATGCGTCCCAACATACAGCTCGTCGTCGTCAGCGCCCCCGTCTTTTGCACACCCCTCATCACCATGCAAAGGTGGCTCGATTCCATCACTACAGCAACACCCTGCGGCCGCAGCACTTCTGTCAAAGCTAGGGCAACTTGTTTCGTGAGTCGTTCCTGCACCTGAAGTCGTCGGGAGAACATCTCTGCAATTCGAGCAAGCTTGGACAGGCCGAGTACTCGACGATTAGGAATGTAACCAATGTGCATCTATGGATCATTTAACCCAGAGAAGTGGCTGAACCGAGCTAAAGAGCATTTACCTTTCCTGTGAAGGGCACCAGGTGGTGTTCGCACAGAGAGAAGACTTCAATATCCTTCACAATTACTAGTTCGTCATGATCCTCGTGGAAAACTGCTCCGTTAACAATGTCTCGCAAATTCTCTTCGTATCCCTTTGTAAAAAACAGCATTGCCTTTGCGTATCTCTCTGGCGTCCCACGAAGCCCTTCTCGCTCGGGATCCTCTCCTATACATTCTAGGATTGTATTAACTGCCCCCGATAATTTTGCCAGTCTTTCCTGCGCTTGCTCCGGTGTAGCCTCTAATCTTTCTCGTGTTCCAAGACCTACAGTCATCCACTGAGTAGAAGTTCTCTAAAACAAATTTCATGGATGAATGCAACAAGAACTCACTTGGCCAGCTCAAACCATCGAAGTCAATTGGTGGATTTTGTGTATAGGGACTAGCAGGTCTGCTCGCGGTTGGTGGAGTAGCAGGCGTAGCTTCATCTCGGGGGTCTCTCGCTGCTTCAGTGAGGCGAGGGTGCAAACTCAAGTCATGCCTCAGAGGTAGGCTTCTGACAGGATAAGTAGAGTTATTCACAGCGCCATTTGATAATTGGGAATCGCGACTCTCCAAATCAATGGGACGCCGATGAGAGGTGGAGGATGTGATAGAGGCGAACAAGAGCTCTCGTTCTTTGTTATCGATAGGTGTGTGCAGAGGAGAGCTCCCGTTGCAGAGGTGAGCGGGCAGAGCGGACTTCAGCTTTGGTCCCAGAGGAGAGTCCATGACTGTTTGCTTTTGTTAGGATAAAGAGGCTTGTCGTTGATGTACACTTCTAGCGCCCAGGTGAGGTCAAGGTAGAGGTAGAGGTATTATAGTTAGTCAGAAGACATAGGCGCACGAGCTGTTGATTTTCAACATGATGGCTGTTGACAGTGGTGGTTTGACTTTTTCTCGCCTCACTGAATTTACTCCATACCTATTAGATACATATATAGTAAGCCATTCGCAACGAATTACAACACTGCAGCTTGCTGACAATGTCTTTGTTGTGATTGTTCCTTCTCTCGGCATTTGGCTCATTTATGACTAAAAGTACATACAATAGAGCGTAATCGATATTTCACAACACCTCCAAGCCGAAAGACATCAATGCATGTCTCAAGGTTCCATTTGCTCCAGCTCTTCCCTAGGTACATCATCCGTGTCCTTTCCTACAATTGCATTCGCAACTTTCCATACCTGTAGCAGATTGTCTTCTGCTGCACTACAAATAAGCCAAGGATCGTTCTTGTTCCAAGAGAATTCTGATATACTATTAATATGTCCACCATGCATAAATAATCTGGACAAGTAGCAAATGTTAGCAATCTCTAGGCTTCCTCGAGTATCTGCTGGCCTCTACTTACAGTTCTGGTGGACCATCATCCTGGTCTTCCGGTGTTTGCTCCTCACCAACTTTACTAAGATCCCAGAAGCATACCCTCCTGTCGTCACTGGCACTGCCTAGAATGGCCTCTTCGAAAGGATGCCAAGATAGCGAAGTTACTGGTTCAACATGTCCCTCGAGAGCATGTAGTTTGAACCTGAGATCTCTCAAGTCCCAGATGCCGATGGTCTTATCAGCCGATGCTGTGGCCAATAGGTACTCCGATGCTGGATTAAATGACAGAGCGTTGACAGCGTCATCATGACCTTTCCCCTGTATCACAGATGTAGTTGTCGACGGTTGACGAACATCAAGAATTTGGAGGGTGAGGTCATCGGAAACCGTGCCAATCAGAGAATTGTGGAGTGGATGGTGTTGAACATCGTTGACAATGGCCGTATGATGGGTATAAGTCCGCTTGGGTGACAATGTTATATTCTGCTTTGAGTATGAAGTAATATCCCTAAAACTATTCAGTCGCATATTCAAAAGTTTGTCTCAGAAAGATTCTTACCATAACATCACTGTTTTATCCTGACTCCCAGTGACAAGCAACCCTTCCTGGTGAGGATTCCAGTCTAGCCCGAATCCCTCTAGACTGTGTCCCACAAGTTCTATTTGCGCGTTCACTGTGCCGGATGGAATACTGCTGTGCTTCGCCCGATCCCATATCATTGCCTTTCCATCCACACACATTGTAGCGATTATGTTGGGGTTCTGTGGCATGTATCTAGCTTTGTTGACCTCCCCCGGATGGTCTATCTTTTGGACAATGGTGAGTTTGACATCATTGCCCGCCAAATCAGACGCGCTATATCCTCCAATCTCTTCGCGTTCCTCGTCATAATCGTGCGCGCCTGGAACGGTTGAATTTGGTAAGAGGACATGTGCTATCTGAATGTAGTTTTGTGCTTCCCCAGAAGTGTGGGTTCCAAGCAACAGACGATTGATCGAATAATTCTTGTCGGGGAACCTGGTACTGTTACTACCTGAAAGAGTTTCGAAGCGGAAGTGACTTACGACTGCTTGTCCGGAAACCATTCTACTGTAAGCGTTGGCCAGTCCAGAGCGGTACTATCACAAAGTAAGCATTGTAACCTGGCAGGCTAGGCAATCGTAACTAACCTCAGTAGGAGATCGTAAAGAAATGGCGCATTCTTTTTCCAATTTTTATATTCTACGAAATATCAGTATCATACCAGAGGAAGTGTGAGAGATAGAGAGCCATACCTTCATTCAAGATTTTCTGTTCTGTTACTTCTTCCTGGTCCTGGTCCTGTGCGCTGACTGTGCGGTGGGAATTAATCATTAGCCACGAGAGCCAGGAGATTATGCGGTGTAAAAAGACAAGATCCGAAAAGCGCGGTCTTGCACGGGAAAGAATTTTACAAATAAATACATACCGTCTACTTGATTGAGAGCCATCGTGAGGGGCTCTAGTAGTTGAACAGGCGGAGTGCTCTGTTAGTCGAATGTGAGATAGAAGTGAAGAAGAATGAAAAGGAGGAGGGTAGATTTGTGGGAGGTGACCGAAGAAGATGTACTCCGTATAAGATAGCAGAGGGTTGAAGGAGGGAAGCTGGGTCGACATGGTGATGGAGGATACGCGTAGAGATTCGCGTAAAGTGCGGCAAGGACCAATGCACCATGCCTAACTATTAGGCGGCGCAAGTGCGAGAACAACATTTCGTTGCGAACATCAGCCTCAACTCTCAATTCTCCACTGTTCACCAACATTCAACCCGATCATCTTGCATGGCATCGCTAGTGGGCTCAACCTTGGACTGTCCCAGCGCGAGCAGATAACTTACATTCTCGTCCAGTTCCATGGTGCATAATAGTTGCTACTGTTTCTTCTACTGCTGGACGAACGCGCGTCACCTGATGGGTCGCACTTAGCCATCTTCGTTCAACTTCATCCACCTCGCCCACCATCCTCCACCGAAAACAGTTCGGCGTTCGACCTTTAGCCCTATAACGATGGGGGTCCCAAAATTCTTCAGGCACTTTCTCCCAGATCTCTCATCTGTCGTTAGTGAACTTTCTAACTTTTTTTTTGAGAAATAGATGGCTCAGCGAACGGTATCCGGCTATTTCGCAAGTAATTGCAGAGAACCGGATACCGGAGTTTGATTGCCTATATGTGAGTAGCCGTCGCCTCCTGCGCGACTGCATTAGGTAGACTATGCTAATCTAACCAGTTGGACATGAATGGTATCATCCACAACTGCACCCATAAGGATTCTGACTCTCCGACATTTCGTATGACTGAAGATAAGATGTTCATAGCCATCTTCAACTACATTGAGCATCTCTTCGGAAAGATTAAGCCAAAGAAGCTATTTTTTATGGCAATCGATGGGGTGGCGCCACGTGCGAAGATGAACCAGCAACGAGCGAGAAGATTCAGAACTGCTCTGGATGCGGAAGTTGCCAAAGAAAAGGCGATCAAAGCTGGAATTGAGATGCCTAAGGAGGAAGCTTTTGATAGCAATTGCATAACGCCTGGCACGGAGTTTATGGCTAAGTTGACTCACCAGCTAAAGTATTTCATTAACAAGAAAGTGTCTGAAGACGTGGACTGGCAAGGTGTCGAAGTTGTGTTGTCTGGCCATGAGGTGCCTGGCGAAGGCGAACACAAAATTATGGAGTACATCCGCTTGGCCAAGGCTCAGCCAGACTATGAAGCGAATATGCGACACTGTCTGTATGGACTGGATGCCGACTTGATAATGCTGGGTCTGCTCAGCCATGACCCCCATTTCTGTCTTCTCAGAGAAGAAGTAACGTTTGGTCGGCAGAACCAAAAGAAATCGAAGGAGCTAGAGCATCAAAACTTTTACCTCATGCATCTTTGCGTTGTTCGAGAATACTTGGAGCTGGAGTTCCAAGAGCTTAGAGAGCCTGGTGTATTGAGTTTTCCTTTTGACATGGAACATGTCATCGACGATTTCATTCTCATGGCGTTCTTTGTGGGCAACGACTTCCTTCCGAATCTTCCAAACTTACACATCAACGAGGGCGCCTTGGCACTCATGTTCAAGGTGTACAAATCTGTCCTACCAAAGGTGAAAGGATATATTAATGAGCAGGGAGTCATCAGTTTGGACCGATTGGAAGTTCTTCTGACGGAGCTATCTGATGTCGAGTATCGCTTCTTTGAGTCAGAGAATGCTGATGCAAACTGGTTCAAAGGGAAGCAAATGGCTAAAGTTGATATTATGGCGAAGGGGAAGAAATCTCGTTTGGTAGTGTCTACAGCACAAAAGGAAATTTTTCGTGCAGTGAAGAATTTTGTCAACAGTCGGGGGACAACCCAGCAATCGCTGGATCTTTCTCCAGCTCTCCCCGCGCGAGACAGAAAATTTGTGGAGGAATTGGCTGACAACCTGCGGTTAGAATGGAAAACTGTGGATGATATGGGAGGCGATCGCCACTTACGGCTCGACTTTCCTAGAAATAATGGAATGGAAGAAGACGAAGAGGATGGAGAGTCCGAGCTTGCGATCTTAAGGGTGATGAAGCGGTATGAGAAAGCGGAAGTACTGGACGTGAGCGCCGAAGAAGCACAAGCGGAGATGGAGCGAAAATATCAAGATAGGTTCCATGATTGGAAGAACGATTATTATGAGAATAAGTTTGGATGGGGTCTTGGTAATGAAGAAGAGCTGAGGAAATTGACTGAGAACTATGTGGAAGGCCTGCAATGGGTGTTGTACTATTACTATAGGGGTGTCGCGTCTTGGAGTTGGTTCTACGGCTTTCACTACTCTCCTATGATATCAGGTAAGCAAGAAATGCTCAAATAGATACTGAGATGGCAAGGTGTTAAGGAGTATTAGATGTCAAAAAGGGTCTCAAGGCCAATCTGAATTTTCGGTTGGGCCAACCTTTCCGGCCATATCAACAGCTCATGGGGGTCTTGCCAGATCGAAGCAAAAAGATTGTTCCTGCACCATATCACGAGCTGATGACTAGCACTGACTCTCCGATAATTGATTTCTACCCTCGGGAGTTTGAGCTCGATATGAATGGGAAGAAGATGGAATGGGAGGCTGTTGTGAAGATTCCGTTTATTGATGAGAAACGATTGCTTAGTGCCATGAAGACAAAGGAACATCTTCTGACAGACGTGGAACGGGCGAGAAATGATTTTGGGGTGACACTCAAATTCAGCTATGCGCCTGATGTGGACTTTACATACCCTTCCTCATTGGTGGGGATATTTCCTGATATCCCTCATTCACACTGCGTTGTTAATATCTTCGATCTACCAACGATGGATGGGCTGGAAGTTTTGGTTGGTCTCATGGATGGCGTAAACCTTGGGGCGGCTTCATTGGCTGGATTTCCAAGCTTGAAAGTGCTACCGCACACTGGCATACTGGATTTCCACAGTGTTAACGTGTTCCAGCAAGAGAGCAGGAACGAGAGTATGGTGATAACATTGATGGAGACTGAGTCGCGTACCAATGTCCAAGAGGCTAAGGCCAAACTTGGACACCGGGTACACGTCGGATACCCTTTCTTGCAGGAGGCTAAGGTTGTTCGGGTTTCGGACGAGTTGTTCGATTACTTTCTCTCCGAAGTGGGACAAATTATGGCCGCCTCTCATAGTCCGCAAGAAATCGATGCGTGGCGAAAGAAGGCGCAGCGGATTGAGAACGTGTATAGCAAGAGGCTAGGGATGGTCATTGGTCCGGTTGAGTCGTTGGTGCACGTTGACATGCTGAAAGGCTTGAAAAAGACGGACGAAGGAGCAACAATCAAGGAGTATACTCAAATTCCTGGAATGGAAACGGATTATGCTTCTCAGGTTGTAGTGGATGAAGTGGTCAGCGAAGATCAGAGATTTTTAGAGAAGGCTGCGTTACCGTTGGCGGACGAGTTTCCTGAAGGAACACGGGCTTTTTTCCTCGGAGAGTTCAACTATGGGCGGCCGTTGGAGGTTATCCGACATGGGGAGAACAAGGCAGAGATATGGATTTTAACTTCGAAGTCGCGTGAACCGGATTTCGGACACGAAATTGTCCGGACAGCAGTGACTCCATACACTCCTTCATATGCTGTGGCTCGAAAGTTGAGTCTGAACGCCCTGGTTTTAAGCAAGATCACCTCTTCATTTTCAGTCATGGTAGATGAACAACGAGTCAATCTGGGGTTAAATCTAAAGTTTGAGGCCAAGAAGTTGAAAGTTCTGGGCTATTCTCGCCGTGGGCCGAACGGATGGGAATTTAGCCAAAAAGCGATTGATTTGCTCCAGCAATACATGCTGAATTTCCCAGAGTTTATTGCCGGGATCCAGAGGAAGCCTCAGGCAGACATATACGTTCCCGCTGACTTCTACGATCTAGACCAGGCTCCTAAAAAAATCAAAGAGATCCAATCTTGGCTGAAATCAATAGAGGCAAAGAGCTTTGAGAAAGTACCGCTTGAAGCCGAACAGCTGGATTCGGATGTGGTCAAGTTGATCGAGCAAGCTGCTGACAAGATGGTGCCGAGCAGTTTGGATATTGTAGGGAAAAAGATCAAGGGTGTTCCGCGCAAGGGACTTCTGAAGCCGTCGGAGGCGGAACATCGGTTGGGAAATCAGAACTTTTCTTTGGGAGATAGAGTTGTATATGTGCAAGATTCTGGGAGGGTACCCATTGCTACTCGTGGTACTGTTGTCGGGTTGACCCGGACATCTAGGACCACCCTTCTGGACATTGTTTTCGACGTCACCTTTATGAGTGGAACACCACTTGGAGATAGATGTTCCCCATTCAGAGGTTCGACAGTTCCAGTTTCGTCGGTTTTGAATTTAACAAATCGACAACTGGTCGTCAGCACGAGAGCCAGCGAGGAAAAGCAACCGCAGATGAAAGTGCAGCCATTGACAATCAATGGCCATGGGACCAAGCCAACTGGTTTAGGGGCTCAAGGACAACTCCATAAAGCTCGAACACCACCGCCGCTCAGAGGATCCTATAGAGGAGCTATCACTGGGCAACATAATGGCTTTGGCCTAGGTAGTAGAGGCAGACTGAGAAATGGGGAACTAGGCACTGATGGGACACACACTGTACACCAACCGCAGTTGCATGTACGGAATAGGCCTGCTTCAACCCCAGAATCCGGATACCATGACTCTCAATTCCAGAATAACCGAGGCCGTGGCCGAGGTGGCCCGTTTAATGGTACTGTTTCTCGTGGAAGGGGCCAGATTGGATCGCAGACCAGCCGAAATGGTTACGTGGCCTTATACAGGGGAGACTCGGAGGAAGGCATTGTTCAGAACAATCCGAATTTCCGTCCACGGCCGTCCTCGAACGTAGCTCCGCCCTCAAGTTTAGACGCTCGCGGAAGGGGACGCGGCCGCGGCGGGGTACGTGGAAACGGCTCAAGGGGAGATAGAGGCAGAGGAGGTAGAGGGACGTACAGAGGTCGGGGAGTTGCCCCTGCTGTGCAGCAGGAGTGACCTTCCGAAGATATGTGCAGAACAACTATGACTATCAGGTGCATTCGACCTGATGCACTCATCTTGTATAACTTCTGGGAAAGAGGCATTCGCACTGTATTCGCACTGTATCGCAGGTCACATACCAGATATCCCAATTGAAAATAAAAGAGCCTTTGAAAAGGTCCTCATACGACCATTAGCGCTTAATACCGACGAGACTTATGTTTCGGTGACTTGTATGTAAAAGTATAGGTAAAGAGTTACCCTGCTAGTCACTTGAGCCAGCAAAATGCCATCTCACGCAGCAGTGATACCTAAAGATACAAGAGAGCCTTCATCGCACGCCGCGCCGACGCCAGCTCTATGACTACTGACTCTTAGCTGCTGCCTCCCCGAGCGGCTTTCTTCCCCTTCCCCTGCAGCTCTGGAAAATCAAACAGCTCGCTCTTTCCACCTCGCAAAGGCTTCCAGCTACCCAGCTGTCTATGCGTCGCCCATGTCAGCGCGCCCACCCATGGTTGCACATTCCAACCGAGCTCCAACGTCGCGTTGGCCTTCTCAGCCACCCTGCCCGTGAAGTCAGTGATCTGGTATTTGCTCTTGGCATTGCGCAGGCGGACCTGGCCGCGTTCAGCTTTTGTGGGTGGGTCAGAGCCTAACGCCCCACGCCGGCGCTCAGGGGTGAGGTTCGGGTTATGTAAAGGGTCGGCGGTGATGATCTGGTCCCATATTATGGCTTCGTTGACGCTGTCAGGTTTGTTTGGAGATGGCCATTTGGCAAGAATGTAAACGAAAATTTGTTTGGTATTCCAGTTGAAGAGGGAGCTTAGGTCTTGGTGAGCCTCGGATGTCAGCTGCACTGTTGAGTATTTTCACTGGGTAGAACGAGCTGTCTCACCGGCGTCAAGATCAAACTTGATATGGGCGTACTCCTCCTTCTTCGAGCTGTAGTAATGCGGCCTTCCCTTCACACTGTAGCAAAGGTGCAGATTGCTTAGCTTCTGTTGACCTGAGGTCCGTTCTGTAAGAACTGTTGGGGGAACTATACGCACACTTGAATATTCCTTAATTTGATATCTGCGGAAGGGTCTTGTGGATGGACGAGGACGGAAAAACCTATAAGCGCAGATACAAAAAACGCAACAGTTGTGAACAAACCAAAGACATTCTGTGCGCGAACAACAGTGGAGTGCATGGTGGCCAGCGGTGACAGTGCTGGTGAAAAGTGTTTTGCCAAAGAGAAATCTAACAGGGAAGGGGAAGGCCTGGGGTTTTCAACCTTTTACTCGCGCAGGGACACGTCTCTGGATGGGGATGCTTCATGTCACGTGAGATCGCACTTTTCCGAAAACCCCCATTTACAACATTCTCATTGATGTACTTGTGCCTTCTAGCTCACAGCGTGTGCGAACAAATATCCACTACATAGAAATACGAGCATGGAATGATCTCGAGATTGCCCGCCGTGGAAAATAAGACTACTAGGTTTTCCAACCCCTTCTGGCTCCAATCTCTCTCCCTTTAATGCTCCTATAATCGTCAAAGCCTTGCCCGTTGTTTTGCTGCTGCTGTTGAGGCACCGAAGACACTTGGTAGTCATATCCACCGTATCCTCCGCCACCATGTTCAAAGGCCTGCTGCGCTCCCCAGGGCGAAGGTGGAGGAGCGGGAAAACCTTGCTGGAGTGGGTGCTGACGACCTTGTTGATAATAATTGAGATTAGGGTGCAGGTGTGGAAGTGGAGGTGGAGGTGGAGGTGGGTGAGACCAAGACCCAGTATGCCCCATAAGGCGTTGACCATGGAATGACTGATATGGAGGCTGGGGCGGTGGGATGGGCATCCCCCGTGGCCCAGTCGGTGGCGTAATTTGGGAAAGCCCTTGCTGGTTCTGAATAGGGTAGGAAAGTGGAGGCGGATTATTTGATTGGAAAGGATCTTGTTGCGGCGCGTTGGGGTTGGTGGGGTATGGCTGTTGGAAGGTTGGTCGGTCGGACGGAGGAGAGTAAGTCCTTGATCGAGAGCGAGAGTGGCTCCGACCACGTTGTTGTCGCCCTGGAGGAGATCCAGAACGTGGTGAGTATCCTCTTGTTTTGGGAGGCATGCCATTTTTGACTTCACGCAAATTCAAAGGTCTCTCATTTGAGCCAGAGCGTGATCGGCTGTAAGATCGTAACCGGTCGCGACTCCGACTCCTGCTGCTATCTGAATAGCTGTATCTCTTCCGTTTTCGTGGAGTTAGACTTTCACTGCGGCTTTCGCTCCTCCCTCGCCTTCTGTAAGCGCTAAACTTCTTTTCCTTCTTCCTTTCTTTCATCTTCTGGCAAAAGGCTTTGGACCATCCATAATACCCGTCGGTTCCTATGAGCTCCACAGCGCCTTCACCACGGAGGATAGTCAGACCGAGCTGATCAATATCTCGGATAACTCCCTCATCGGCCCTATCGTTGACCTCAAATATGCCCTCGACATCCCCGAGAAAGCCTTTTACCGCCATGACCAATCCCTCATCCGCTGGCCCTGCAACAAACTGAAGAGGCTTAACGAGATGAGGGTTGATCGGAGCTATAGAGTTAGGCATTATGTGTGGCAGCAAATTGCCCGCAGGAAGATCGTAATACGGCGTCGAAGCTTCTCCGTGCATCGCAGGCATAACGAATGGTGTTTCTTTCCTAGAAGCTGATTTGCTTGTACAAGAAACGTCAGCATCATCTTGTCCTTCTGCAGCAGTACTCGAAGTAGCTGCCTCTGCATTTGCGGCAATCCGAACAGCTTCACGAAGTTTATTGATGTAGTCCTTCGAGTAGTAGCCATTTGCTTCCCATATCGCAAGTAGACTATCTACCTTTCTATGATGCTTCGAACAATTTCGGAAAGAGACAGCGGCACTGAACAGATCGACCAGAAAAGGTTGGAGCTTTGCAGTGAGAGAGGAGTACGCTGATGACGCTCCATCGTGGAATTTGGCATGATAAAGCAAGTCGTTCAGAAGATAGAGAATATGTAATCGCTTCCTCTTGGGAGAAGGTTTAGACGTGTTTTCAGAAGCCCCAACTACCTGTACGGCAAATGAGGATGAAAAGGCCGCCAGGTATTTCCCGAGCGCAGTTATCCTAGCCGGGGAATAAATGGCATTCTTCAAAAGCCAACGTTTGCAATTCTACCCTCATCCCATTTTTAGTCATCGCACAGACAGACCCAAGAGGTGAATTTGCCAAACCTGGATGTTCGTGGGCGAGCATTGCGATATTGCCTTTTCTAGTAACGAGTGAAAATGAGCGATCTCATCTCGGGGGATTGAAGTAGGGTCGGGACGGAGTAGACCAGCTGAAAAGGAAGCTTTGGCGATAGCGAGCTGATGAGACGCCATGAGCAAACGATATCGAGACGTATGTATGAATCTTCTGCTGATGTCAAGCTCTGGTTGCTCTACGGAGTCTGTTGGCTGACTATAAGAGCCATAGCGAATGACACGTGACTGTCACACACGTGATTGACTAATGACACGATAGTGAGCAGGTGGGATTTAACGTACGAATGAGTGGTGCCTAATAGAGTGGGTTACGGATTGTTCATTGCAATGCATCAGGTAACACATACGTGATAGCTTAGCAAAGGGGGTCTGAAGTTCTTAAGAACCATATTTAGAGTAAAGGCTTAGGCAATTCGTATGCTTTGCAAGACGAAATGATCTGTGCTAGTGCGCACAACGACAGTCTAAAACACGGCACACACACCTCAAATAGACTCCGAAGCGTATGAATGCCAATTATCCTAGGCCAAACACCGAAAGAAGCCTACATAGAAGTAACGCAGTCCATTGCCGCCCTCGTCAAGTTCGCCGATCAATGTTTACTGTCTACAAAGGAAAACTATGCGTGGTTGATGGATCAGAGCCTACTTTGTCGGATCTCATCCGTGAAGTCCGTCGACAACAAATGCAAGCAGACGCTATCGCGCAGAGCCATTCGACAAATCTTTCCATTTCCCTGTTGCATTTGACCATCTGCAACAATTAGTTTGAGTCACTGCTGGCTACACTTCATGGTATCAGATTAGAGGGGAATGCACTTACATTCGAACCACTTTATCGTCACCAGCAGAAGCAAACATGCTAGGGTCCCTTGGGTTCCAAGCGACTGAGTTAACACAACCTGAGTGCCCCTCTAGAGTTTCAACCAGAGTGCCATTGTCTTTATGCCAGATATAAATTCGAGAATCTATCCAGTGGCGATATATCAGTTGTGTGAAGTGCAAGATTTTTACCTAGTCACGTACCTTCACTTCCACTGATGACAAAATTCTCGTTTGCTCCCCCAAATGCACTTCGGATCACATAAGTTCCCTGTTTCTGCCCCATAAATTTCCGAACGACTTCGGCTGTCTCAATATTCAACAGTTGAATTTCGTTGTCCGACATATTTACTAGCATATACCGAGAGTCTTGGCTGATGCTAAGACAGGTTAGATTGACCTTGAGCGAGACATTGTACTCTTCTTCTCGTGTTAGGTAATTGTAGACATGGATCCTCTTCTCTAAAGAAACGCATATCAGTCGTTGGCCGTCAGGGGAAATGACACAATCGTTAATACGATAGCCCTCCCACGTATGAAGAAGTTTGGCACTGAGGTTCCAGGCACACATCTGCTTGTCCATAGATCCAGTTACAAAAGTCAAACCGTCTGGCGCCCAGGAACAGGACGAAACAGGCTCAGTATGGTGATCGATTGTATGTAAACAACTCCCCAACTATACAAACCCCATCAGTATAACTACAGCTCGGTCTTGATGTTTAGTAACTCACATGCATGTCCCACAGCTTTGCTTTCTTATCGTAAGAACAGCTTATCAGTTTCGAATCATCAGGACTCCAGGCTACGTAAGTCACCCATCCCTTGTGCTCAGAAAGAGTCCGGACCACCTCAAATGTTTCTGTATCGTAAACTATAATCGTGTTGTCACGACTAGTAGACGCTAATCTTGTACCGTCGTGGGAGAATTGAAGGTACCAGACTTCGTCTATGTGTTTTTTGAGTTCAAGCACAGTATTGAGCGGAAAATCGCTTCGATCGCACAGATGGTTGGTGTAAAGAGACGGTGAGCGTGCGGTATTGTGATATAAACAGTGGGAAATTTGATTCTGCTTGACCTCTTGAAGCAAAACAGCTAGACGATGCTCCGGAATCATTACAGATGGCGATATTGATTTGGAGAGCTCAGAAAGCACCGCATGGCGTGATTGACCATCAGCCCCGTCCCATCTTGCTTGGGCTTTGAGATCCTCAGCAGAATGACACATCATAAGACTGAGCACAGTCAGCTTTCAAGTTCGAGCATGCTGCCCAGAAAAGCATCGCTGGGCGGCAATATAAACTGACCTTGAGAGAGCATGTAGCTTCACGACATCTTGGTTTAACGGCGTTAATTCCGTTCTCAAGACCCCCAGTGCCTTCGCCAGCTCCCGCTCTTCCAGGAATTCTAAGAATTTCTGCTGCCTCATCGAAAAAAGCATTTCATTCGCATTTGCACCTTCAGCAAGCACAAGGCCTGATCCTGTACCTGTCTTTGTGCTGTTGATATCGACACCCCCCTTATCGACAGACACTCCTCCAAATAGTAGCTCTTCTGCATTTGTCCACTGACCCTGCAACACAGCGTTTCGGAAAGCAGCGACCGACGGAGATTCCAACTCATAACCACTTTCCTCACTTAACGCCCCTGCTGCATTATGATACCCCAAATCAGTCAGACTCTGTATCAATAGTCTTGTGACCTCTTCTCGGTCGTGACCAAAATAATCTGGTAGAGATGCTCGCAGATGTGTCGATAATGAGTGGCCGTTATGGGATGACGAGGAGCCGTTGGGGGCTAACTGTGGTTGTGAAGAACCATTCGTAGAATTTGAAGGTGCAGATTTATGAAGAGAGGAGCCATTTGAAAAGGGACGAGACGAAGGGTTAGTGTTGGAGGACTCAGATTCCAGACGCATACTTTTGCTAGATAGACGCCTTCGCTTGCGTTGTGGTTGGGAGGAAGAATGATCGTCCCGGTAAGAACCTGCAGGTACGCTTCCTGGAGGTTGAAGTTGTCCCCCGTCCCGTTCGATAGTATGGTTAGAACCTGGATCTACTGCTGATGATTGTTCAAAGATGTCTGGCGATGGGCTTCGGCGACGACGGCGACCAGTCGTAGCTTGGAGACCTTGTTCCTCTCCAGACGTAATGGTGTTGGGGAGTTCGCTTGCCAGGACGAACGTTGCGGGTTTGCCGCCAGTGACTGTTATCCAAGCTCCTTGGGAACAAGTTTCACTCTTGAGACCCGACCAGCTTCTGTATCGACCGCTATTGAAGCTCAAAAGCCCAGGAGTTGCGGTATTCTTAAGTATGATGAGAGGAATAGTGAAAGTGTCAAGGTGTCTGTAGTAAGCTAAGGTTGTTTGGTCGCTAGGAGACAAACAGTCAACCCCTAGCTCAAACGTTAGTTCTGTCTAGAGTTTTGAAGATCTACTGACGTGGAGGGCGAAGGTGGTACCAGGGAATGAGGCAAATAAAGATTTGCAAAACGATCAACGTTCCTACGGTCTCCCAGTGTCTTATTCTGAAGCGCGTGCACCTTCTTACTGCGAGCCAGAGAGTAGTGGAAAATTGTAGCAGCTTTTCTGTCCTCCTTGCAGTTTGTCAGGCGTACGTCGCGTTGTGAATCGTTTTCGAGAAGTTGATTCTGCTTCTACAAGATGGGCGTGTATAAGCGGGACCCACCAGAGAACTTGAAAGTACCGTTTCAGCACAACAAGCTTACTCTTTGTACTGTTAACTCGAGATGTCCTTCCAGATCGGACCAAGAGAGAAAGTAGAAACTTAGCCACAGAAGCGAGTGATCACGTTGCGATCGGACACGTTATTGTTGTTGTAACGTAGAATGGTTGATGTTGATGAGGGTAGTGGAAGGTATAGTGCTAAACGTAGCGAAGGAAAGTGTTGGTGAGCGCTAAGTCGGTGGTGAATGACAACAAGGAACGGAATTTCGGAAGACAAGTTACCGACTTGTCGAAAATGCCAGCGTTGGTGACGCGAGATGGATATGAATGAGGCTGGAAGGCGTGGAAGTGCAGTTGGCAGCATTCACGAGTAACTGGCTGAAATCGGGCGTTATCGTCAACAGATGTGAGGTATCTTGTGTATCATATAAACATTACGAGTACTCCACGCTACTCTATCTACTTGTACTATGTATGAGTAAGAGGATGTACGAAGTATGCATGTTTTACTCCGTACTATCTGGGAGCATGTGGTCCTAGGCCTGGCCTGCTGATAAGTTCGTTAGTTTAGAGGGCCGGGTAGGATAGGATAGCGAGGATGTGAAGTCGCTTACTACGTACATGGGATAGCGCGGCCGACGGTCAACCCCCAAGCTTGCTTATGCAGTGCGAGTGACTTATCCTATCCTATGTTTGTTCATCCAACGGACTTGGTTAGTTGCCTGCTCAAGCATATCGTCTAGCTTACCTAAGTGGTGCATGCTGGGCTTGAGACCCAGATTGAAATATCGTCCTTCGCTGCTTGATCTCATCTTTAAAAATAATACTGTCATCCAAGGATTCGAAGTTGCCTGGCGGGAAGGCCTTCCTAAACCACAATCCTCACCCAACCAAGATCCCAGTCTACCTTCCACCCAATCCGCTATAATGGCCGGCGTAAGCTCTCTGTTCTATATGGTATTTACACGCCCTGTGACAATGCTGATTAGAACAAGAAACCAAAGACAGATGTCAGGGTATCAGAGGAGGATGGAGAAGACCAATATGGTAATACTTTCTCTTCCTCGGATAGGTGTCGTGCATAGAGGCGTCAATTTCCTCCTACATCAGTTTTACTGACACGATGCTGTGAAGGTTCTATCTACTTAATATCTGGGTACGTCGGTGCAGAGCCTTTGCGTCTTATTTAGGCCAACATTGACACCTTAAAGACCCGTAGTTGTGGCGGAGAACATGATAGGGTGTGCTATGTACGAGTTGGTATGTTTTGAGCAGAGTCTTGACCTCCGTGTCAAGTTCGGCGTTCTGACGTTTACCGGGGTTCTAGGTCCGAGTAGGGCACGACAATCTGGTCGGAGAGGTCATTCGAATCGACGCGGACAAGGCAACGATTCAGGTGTATGAGGAGACAGGTAAGCCAGAAGAATGCTCCTAATCCTGCGAACAGAACGAATTTGCTCATGCTATAGAGTTCAGCTGGTGTCACAGTTGGAGATCCTGTTCTCCGGACGGGTAAACCTCTCTCCGTCGAGCTTGGACCTGGATTAATGGAGACTATTTACGACGGCATCCAGCGGCCATTAAAGGCTATCCAAGAGCTCTCTTCTAGTATTTATATACCTCGTGGTATCGCCGCCCCAGCGCTCAACAGAGAGATTAAATGGGACTTCACACCTCATAAGGGAGCGAAAGTCGGAGATCACATCACCGGAGGCGACATTTTCGGCAGCGTGTTTGAGAATACCTTACTGGATGACCACAAAATCCTTTTACCGCCGCGCGCGAGAGGTACGATTACCCACATCGCCGAAAAGGGCAGCTACACTGTCGATGAAAAGATTCTCGAAGTTGAATTTGATGGCAAGAAGCAATCGTATAGCATGATGCACACTTGGCCTGTTCGCGTGCCTCGCCCAGTCTCAGAGAAGATGGCTTCAGACCATCCCTTTATTGTTGGTCAGAGGGTCTTGGATGCTCTTTTCCCTTGTGTCCAGGGTGGTACTGTAGCTATCCCAGGCGCTTTTGGTTGTGGCAAGACTGTCATCAGTCAGAGTGTGTCCAAATTTTCGAACAGCGACATTATTATCTACGTGGGTTGCGGCGAGCGTGGAAACGAGATGGCAGAAGTGTTGATGGATTTCCCTAAGGTGGTCCCACCCTTTTAGCCCACAACCAAATCGTACTGACTCGAAGACATCCTAGCTTTCTATCGAGATTCAAGGACGAAAGGAGCCAATTATGAAACGGACATCACTTGTTGCCAACACTTCGAATATGCCGGTGGCCGCTCGGGAAGCCTCTATCTACACGGGCATAACCATGGCGGAATACTTCCGAGACCAAGGCAAAAATGTTGCTATGATGGCGGACTCCACCTCTCGGTGGGCAGAGGCTCTCCGAGAAATTTCCGGTCGTTTAGGTGAAATGCCTGCGGATCAAGGCTTCCCTGCGTATCTGGGTGCGAAGCTGGCGAGCTTTTACGAACGCGCTGGAAAGGTAATAGCCCTAGGTAGCCCGGGCAGGCAAGGCAGTGTAAGCATTGTCGGCGCTGTCAGTCCTCCTGGAGGTGACTTCTCGGATCCAGTCACGAGTAGTACCTTGGGTATTGTACAGGTATTCTGGGGTTTGGACAAGAAGCTCGCTCAACGGAAGCATTTCCCCTCAATAAACACTTCTGTCAGCTACAGCAAATATACAAATATCCTGGACAAGTACTATGAGAAAGCGCATCCAGATTTCCCACGCCTTCGAGACCGTATCAAGCAGCTTCTCTCCGATTCTGAGGACCTAGATCAGGTTGTTCAACTTGTCGGCAAATCTGCTCTCTCAGATCCTGATAAGATCACACTGGATGTTGCTTCCCTAATCAAGGAAGACTTTTTACAACAGAATGGTTATAGTAAATACGATCAGTTCTGTCCAGTGTGGAAGACAGAGTGGATGATGAAGGCGATGATGGGATTTCATGATGAGAGCCAAAAGGTAATCTCACAAGGTGCTAGCTGGGCCAAAGTCCGAGAAGCCACAAGTGATATCCAATCTCGGTTGAGAAGTATGAAGTTCGAGATCCCGGATGAAGGCGAGGAGGAGATTACAGGCAAGGTGAGCTCACGACTTTTCCGTATATGATTCGTTTAGCAGAGCTGACCTTCAGATACAGTATGAGAAGCTTTATTCTGAAATGATGGAGAAGTTTGCTTCGGTCATTGATGAGTAGAAAACGCATGTGCTTGCGACCAAAATGACTTGCGCTAAAGGCGGCAATGTGTAGCATAGGTATTACCTTTCTCTACGCTTGCGATATTTAATTAGGCCTCTAGGGGCTTCATATGCCCCTATGAAGTGCGCAGGCCTTCTCATTTGTGAAGCCATTGCCACGGTGTGCAGCCATATCTTCTAGCTATTCATGACTCAAGTGATTACGCGTCTCTGGAATAAGCCCCTTAGGGCTAAAGTGACATTATGTATGGCTGCGAGCCTATTAAATTGGTCCTATGAATGCATAAGCATTAGCTAGCTAATCTATAAATTATGTCGATGGTTTTGGTGAATTAATGTTACGCCGTCATGTGGCCAAGCCTTCCTGTCGTCTGCTGTCGTCTGCGTGCTCACGAACTTCAATCTTTTGTGAACGTCGAGCTCCTCGTTTGTTCTATCTCACTCGTATTGTCGACCACAGCTTCATACTTCAGCATCTTCACAAGAAAAGCTCGCCTGCTGCCATTGCCAGGGCTTCTTTTTACCCGTCGGTCGCGATGGCCGTTCCACAGGGCTATTCGTGTGTCTACCTGCTCCTTTGCGCTGCGAAGTTTAACTGATGTAAAGCATAGAATAAATGTCAACGATCCAGGTCTCATCACACTCGTAAACAAGCTACAGGATGTGTTCACAACCGTAGGAGTAGGTTTCACTGAAGGCGCTGTGCCATCAAAGCGGTAGACTCGATAGGGGATGGATGGCGACGCTGACGTTTGTTTCCCAAACCAGGTACAAAACCCGATCGACCTGCCACAAATTGTTGTTGTTGGATCGCAATCAAGCGGGAAGAGTTCGGTATTGGAAAATATAGTAGGAAGAGACTTGTACATTCCACCCTTTTTGGAAGGATTGGTTGGAGAACACTTGTGCTAATATTTTACTTTCAGCCTGCCACGAGGCACAGGGATTGTGACAAGACGACCCCTAGTACTGCAACTTATCAATCGTTCCCAACACAAAGCTGACCAAATCAACGGCGTGAAGGAAGAGATGAAGACGACTGACTCCGCATCAAACGCTGATGAATGGGGCGAGTTCCTTCACATTCCTGGTCAGAAATACTACGATTTCAACAAAATCAGAGAGGAGATTGTCCGGGAAACAGAATCAAAGACTGGACGGAATGCAGGCATATCGCCCGCCCCGATCAACCTTCGGATCTATTCTCCAAACGTACTGACACTCACCCTAGTTGATTTGCCTGGGTTGACAAAAGTGCCAGTTGGGGACCAACCTAAAGATATCGAGAGGCAAATTAAAGAGATGGTTTTGAAGCAGATTAGCAAGCCAAATGCCATCATCTTGGCTGTCACAGCTGCGAATACCGATTTAGCTAACTCTGACGGATTGAAGTTAGCCAGAGAGGTTGACCCAGAAGGCCAACGGACGATAGGCGTGCTCACCAAGGTTGACCTCATGGACGAGGGTACAGATGTCGTTGATATTCTGGCTGGAAGAATCATCCCTCTGCGACTAGGCTATGTCCCTGTCGTCAACCGTGGTCAACGAGACATCGATAACAAAAAGGCGATTTCTGCTGCATTGGAAAACGAAAAGAACTTCTTCGATAACCACAAAGCATACCGAAATAAGAGCTCCTACTGTGGTACCCCGTATCTAGCGCGGAAGCTAAATCTTGTAAGCGTTAGCCAAATTTTCGTTAGGTGAATGAGAGTGATGGCTGATATCATGTGAAATTAGATTCTTATGATGCACATTAAACAAACGCTTCCTGACATCAAGGCCCGCATTTCCGCTTCTCTTCAGAAATATACTGCTGAGCTGAACCAACTGGGCGATTCAATCCTGGGAAACAGTGCAAATATCGTTCTTAACATCATCACGGAGTTTTCTAACGAATATCGGACCGTATTGGATGGTAACAATCAGGAGCTTTCAAGCGTGGAGCTTTCGGGAGGCGCCAGAATCAGCTTCGTCTTTCATGAGTTGTATGCGAATGGAGTGAAAGCGGTGGATCCCTTCGATCAAGTCAAAGATATTGATATCCGTACCATCCTCTACAATTCTTCCGGGTCATCCCCGGCTCTTTTTGTTGGTACCACTGCTTTTGAGTTGATCGTCAAGCAACAGATCAAGCGTCTAGAAGATCCTAGCTTGAAGTGCGTTTCTCTGGTATATGACGAACTTGTTCGGATCCTATCGCAGCTACTCGGCAAACAGCTTTACCGTAGATACCCCTTACTGAAGGAAAAGGTTCATCAAGTTGTCATTAGTTTCTTCAAGAAGGTTATGGACCCAACGAATAAGCTTGTAAGGGATTTGGTAGCCATGGAGGCATGCTACATAAACACAGGGCACCCGGATTTCCTGAGTGGACATAGGGTAGGTCAAGTCATTCTTCAAACAGATTGGCAACTTATTTTCTGTTTTTCTAAGAGTAACTCAGTACATCGACCTAACTTTTGTCAGGCAATGGCTATCGTCAATGAGCGGCATTCACAGTCAAAACCCACACAAGTTGATCCAAAGACGGGTAAAGCCCTGGGCCCAGCGGCGTCTGCAACTGGAAGAGCCAGCCCTACGATGGATGGGATGCCTGATGGCAACGGAGGCTTCTTTGGAAGCTTTTTTGCTTCAAAGAATAAGAAGAAAATGGCTGCTATGGAGCCCCCACCACCATCACTGAAAGCCTCTGGGACTCTATCAGAGAGAGAAGGGATTGAAGTGGAGGTCATCAGTAAGCTTTCCTCCAAGCCCGATACTAAGCTGAATCTAACGCAATGTGCAGAACTCTTGATCACCTCTTACTATAACATTGTGAGGAGGACCATGATCGACATGGTGCCAAAGGCTGTCATGCTCAATTTAGTGCAGTAGGCTTCATCCTTACGTTCCTGTTGCTGCTGCTCAAATGTTTAAATTGCTAACAAGGTTGCCAGATTTACAAAGGATGAAATGCAACGCGAACTGCTAGAGAATATGTATCGGACAAATGAACTTGACGAGCTCCTAAAGGAAAGTGATTATACAATCCGCCGACGAAAGGAGTGTCAACAGATGGTCGAGTCTCTGTCCCGAGCTAGCGAAATTGTCAGTCAGGTTCAGTAAAGCGGGCCTCCTTGACAGCGGCGTGGCGTCTTGTCGCTTTGCGCGCTTGTCTCGGCGACTTCTTGCAACTACAAATGCCCACCGTTCTAGATTTCTCGAGACTCTGGGTTCCCGCCTAGTAATCAGATACCTCATTTCTCGGCGTTCAGTTTGACTAGTTTCGAGATTGTACTCCCTTTTTCTTCATTTGGTTGTCATGCACAATACTAGCGCCATGCGAAGGCATGCTGGCTCAGGGGCATGCACGTGGTTTAAGACATAAATTGCTACACTGGTTAACTGTTCAATATTCCTTACGCGGCAGTTGCGGTATAGTGAAAACATTGAACATCCTAAGCTTTAGTGACTCGCCGTCTTCATGGGTGTTTACGAAATTTGTCGATAGCATAAGCACTTTATGGGCATGTGACTACGCACCATCACCGCGTAAATCTTAAATTAGTCCCTATGAAATTTCCAATAGGACACATCCATCCCACTACAATATATCATATGGATATCCACAATTAACGACAACACAACTGGCCATCCACAGTCATTGACCTTAATGTCCTTCCAGCTCGTCTATCTGTGCGACTTGCTCGAGAAGCTCGAAAAAATCGAGAAACGCGACCCTCCATACCTTGCAAAAAGATCGGCGCAACTGTATCAACAAGAAATTAAGCAATGGTTCAAGACTCACCGCTCACGCATCAATGCCTCGGGATTGGTTGTGCTTCATGCGCTTTTCCCAGAGCGAAGGTCAGATTGTGTTTATGGCATTAAAGAGAAGACATTAGCGAAGATTTTAGGTCAAATATTGCATTTAGGAGTGTCTAGAATCAGGGAGCTGGATAAATGGACAGTTGCCGGTTATGGAGACTTGGGAGCTTGCGTTGAAAGAGTTCAGAAGCAGGCCGTAAGAGATTCTCCATATCACAACTTGAGAACAACATAAAACATAACTTAGAAATTGGTGTTGTAGGAAATGCCAATGGCAATGCATGAAGTCACTTTAGAGGAGATAGATTGCGCCTTGCAGACGATGGCAGCTGGATATCATTCTTCAGGTCCAGGAGCACGTTTGAAAGCTCCACATGTCAAAGGAAATCCCGAGCATATTCTCACTCAGATTTATGTCCGACTGCAATCTCGTGAAGCCAAATGGCTCACAAGAATGGTATTGAAAAGCTATTTCCCAGTGATCATGCCTGAATATGTCACATTCCGGGCCTATCACTTTCTTCTGCCTTCGATTCTCAAAATCCAGTCATCCTTCAAAGACGCCTTGGACCTGTTGGAACATGCTACGATCAATCCAGTTTTGGAGATTGTACCAAACCCACCGAGTGGAATGGAGCGCACCATGTTTCAGGCTGCTATGAAGCATTTCGAACCAAAGATTGGTGTCAAGGTTGGCAGAGCGACATTCTTTAAGGCTAGAGTAGGTGGCTTGCAAAAGTTTGGTTTGATCTCTGCAGAGCTGACCGTGGCGTAGTCAACGAAGCATTGCGTACAAATGGTTAATCACCGGCGTATGAGCCTGGAACGGAAATATGATGGCGGTGGGTACAAACTTTAGCCCTCTGCATCTCCACTCTATGTGTGCTGACGAGTCAATCTCTAGAGTATTGCCAGATACATGTTGATGTCTCTCGTGGCGATGACTGGCTCCAGATCTTTTCAAAGAGCGGAAAGGACTCAACCCATGATCGACGAGCAGTGCATGAGTGAGTGGCCTCTCAGTAGTCTGCTCTCCTCTTCGTTTTGATATATATTCTCTTTTATGCGTTTTGGCCCTTTCAGACTTCAGAAACATAAACTGTAGTGAAACCGCTTCAGACATACAGACTTAGTAACACTCCTACCTCAGGGTCATCCGTAATTGCCTTAAGATCGGTCAACCGGACTGCAAGTTTTCCAGCAGATGCATCCTGGAAGGCGAGCTACTTGTTTTCAGCGACAATGTTTGTTAAGACATATCCCAAACAATCTAGCTGTAACTAATCCACCGTCGTATCAAACAGGCGCAAAGAATTCTGGAGTTCCATAAAATCAGAAAGCATGTCTCCCGTTCTGGGAGATTCCTTGGAACAGAGAAGGACTCACAGTAAGTTTCCAACCCTTCTGGCCGAGTATATATCATTGGAATAGATCCTTGAGATTTACAGGGCGCATGGATTTGAACATCTCATGATAGCTTTCTTCGACGTGCTATTGATTGATCATGAACCTATTCTCACGAAGAAGTACGACGAACGCAGGAAGGATTTAGAAGCCCTCGTCGCAGTGTCCCCGGGCAGAGCTGAGCTAGCAGTCCGTCAAGAGATTTGCTTTTCTTCTCCAAACGCTATAGATCAATTAAGAGAGGCTTTTGCTAAAGGTATAGCGGCTCGATGGGAGGGATTCGTGCTTAAACCATGTGAAGAGCCATACTTTGTATGGAGAGAAGGTACAGGGGAAACCCGAGATTTCAAAGGGTGCTGGATCAAGCTCAAGAAGGATTATATCACTGGTATGGGTGACGATGCTGACTTCGCTATCGTTGGAGCGGGTTACAATTGCAACAGAGCACAGCGCCTTGTTAGAATCAAGTCTCTTCGGTGGACGACTTTTCACATCGCATGCTTGGAGAACAAGTTAGATATCATACGCTTTGGATCAAAGCCGCGTTACAAGGTCATCGACGCATTGAGCGATACTGTCAGGAGCGAAGATATCCAGAAACTTAACGAGTCCGGCCAATTCAAATGCAAGGAATTTGATCAAGCCGACAATTATGAGGAGGGCGATTTTGAAGTAGACGCAAATCTGAAGTGCGATATGAGCGTCTATTTCACCACTCCGTTCATTGTGGAAGTGATAGGCGGAGGGTACGAAAAACTGGGTAATACAAACTACTGGACCCTTCGCTGGCCACGCGTGACCAAGATCCACTGGGACAGGACCATTCAAGATACAACCAGTTTTACGGAGCTCCAGGAGCGTGCTGAAAGGGCTGCATCCCTGCCCATTGATGGTTCTGACGAGGATAAGGCCTGGTTGGACCTGTTAGAGCAAGTAGATCTTGGAAAGGGGGGCGCAAAGTTAGCGCTAGGTGCCTCTAGAACGGAGTTTATGATGACGTTGGAAAACGGTCTAGCTAAAGAATATGGTCGACTAGGGAAACGTAGACGTGCAGATCCCGAAGTCGGGAGTCTGGTTCGTGTTGACACACAGGACCGATTATCGGACGATAACTCGCGGGTTTCAGAAAACCCCTCAAGGCGGATTAAGACTACAGAGATCCCTCGAAGCCCGCTAATTTCTTCACTCGCTAAGAGCCGGGATAATACACTGCAAGCTCTAAGGGGATTTTGTGGGTCCGGGAAGCGCAGTATGGAGGAACCTGGCCCTGAACCCTTCAGCCAGCGGTCCCAGGGAGAAGACATACCAACAACGGACTTATCTCTAATAGCCTTGGGAAAGGCATCATTCACCAGTTTTGCTGCTTCAGACATAATTAACGCTTCACTGCAACAACGACGATTGGCCCATTCTAACCCCACGCATGAAAGAACCCAGGGGGAAGTGCCGTTAGGAGAGTCACAGGACATTACGAAGTCAAGCAGCCAACATTCGATTGCCAATCACTCGTCCCAAAACCCGAAGTCTCTCCCAATTTCACCACGGAAGACTCCTCAAACGATCAACAGCCTAGCAAAATTAGGGACAGGAGTTTGTGCGCGTTGTCCCCGTGCCGTATTTCGTTCCACTGGATTCGACACCGAGTCTGCTCCAACTCCCACTATTCCCTCAGTCTGCCCCCTCAAGAATACCATTATTCTACTCAGTCCTTCCATTGCTAGCATGCCCTATGTGACAGAGGACCTCTTACCTGTCCACGGCATAAATTTCTTCCTTGCATCTGAATTCTGGCGGACCATAGACGTGGGCTTGTCCCGAGAAGGGATGAGAAAGCTCGTGTTGGTCGAGGATAACCGTTGTGATGCTACAGAAATCATGGTTGATACGGTGAAGCGGCTCATGGAGGATATGGAGAGAATTGAAGTATACAATTGGCGGCTGCTGGAAGAGGTGGTGAAGTATGAGAAGGGTGAGAAAACTGAGGTGGGATGGAGGGAACACCTTCAACATCATGAAAATATAACAGTATCATCGGACCCTGAGGCTCTATCAAGTTAATAAATAAAACTATAGGTTGACTCGCATTGAGACTGTTCAGTTCTCTCTTTTTCGGTAGCATATAGCTACGAATATGAAGTACTGACCAACAGCAGCAAAGCCATACTGACTAATGATCCTAAAAAGCATAGCAAAAATCTTCGGATTTCTCTAGGGCGAAGCAGATTGCAAACTTTTGAGCATATCCACCGTGAGGCCCGGGTATTTCATTTCTTGTTTTTGCAAATAAAATTTCCATATCTTGGAAGTCACCAAGAGAAAACGAACTGGCAAAATATATATCTCAAAGCAGAAGACCAATCGGCCATATCAACATGGGCTAGGTAACCCAACTACCTCGCTTTACTTCTGCCGTTTGTAGATCTTCCGTAGAAATCCCTCAAAGACGCTCTTCTTGAGGCCATCGCGCTCATTCACCGCCGCAATGGCCTTCCTGATTTCGGCCACTTTTGCCTCCTCGAACGCCTTATACACTTCCTCAAGCTTTAATTCTGCATACACTTCTTTCACGCGTGACTCCTTTTCCTGGTCTTTCACCCCATAGTTCGCCTCCAACACGGCTCTTTGTGCTGAACTCGCACGCGTCAGCGCCTGGTTGATCAGCCAGCTACACTTGTTATCCTGAATATCGGTACCGATTTTCCCAATTGTCTCAGGGGAACCGAAGGCATCAAGATAGTCGTCTTGGATTTGGAAGTACTCGCCGAGCGGGATGAGGACGTCCTTGGCTTGCTGAAGGTTCTTAAGGGTTGCAAGACTAGCCAAATGGAGGGCCAGGGCGACGGGAAGGTAGAACGAGTAGTAGGCTGTCTTGTAGATGACGATGAAAGTAAACTTCTCCATGGAGAACGAGGAGAGATCAACCTTGTCCTCGGGAGCGGTGAGGAGATCCATCAGCTGACCAAGCTCTGTCTGGAATGTCACTTCGTGAAAGAGCTCCAGAAGATCGACATAGATCTTCTCTTCGCGGAAATATTTTTTGAGCAGCAGGAAAATGGCGGATTCTAGCATGATGGCATCATTGATGGCAATCATGCCTACCTGGGGCATCAAATACCAGCAGGGGGAGCCACGGCGAGTCTTTGACGAGTCCATAATATCGTCAGAGACGAGAAAGAAAGCTTGGAGAAGCTCAGTGCACCATCCTAGTGTGGCACTACCGAAGTATTCCTGTTTGTTGAGAGGGCGCTCAAGGAGGAGAGAATAGGTGTCGACGACAGACATGCCCCTGTTGCACTTGCCCCCGATTGTGTTGTGGTTGAGACTCTGAGACGCGGAATCAGCGAATTCACATACCAGTAAAAGGACCAAGGAATGTTTGTTCTGGTGTTGTTATTACCTTACGATACCAGTCCAGACCATTTTTAGGGACACCATATGCTTCTGCGTGGGCTACAAGGTCATCCACGAGCTGAGGGAAGACGGACTCAAACTCTTTCAATGTGGTAGGCATCTTGCGTTGTGGGGAAGACTAAAAGGTAAGAGATGGAGGGTGGAAGTGGGGTCAGGTTTTGGTGTAAGAAGTAACGACGGGTAACAGAAAGTGGGAGGCAGCCAAAATTGGAAGATCAAAGTTTAAACCGGCACAGTTCTTGCAACGAGCAGCATGGTCAAAACAAATAGGATTTTATTCTGTTTGGATATTTGAATTCGCAGTGCTTCGTTCTACAACTTAATTTAATTGCATCAGATTTCCACTTCTGTGGGTGAAGTTGTGGGTGCGCATATCACACTTCTTTAGCTGCTATTGCCAGCTGTATTAGCTGCCTAAATGTTAGCGAGTCAGGTACCTGGAGTCTAGGCCTACGCTTAACTAGAGTAGACTTGCCTCCCTCTAAGTAATAAACCCATAGTATGCTATAGTATGCTACTTACTTCGGTATATGCTATAATTTAATCTGCAGAATGAAGCACCGCAAATTCAAAACTTCAACCAGAATTGGATTTTTATTCGTATTGACCATGGTGCACGCTGCAAGCACTGCATAGGTCTATAAAATTTTGATGGGGTACCTCCCCTCCCACTTTCTGATATAACCGGAGTAACGAGTACGGAGTGCTCCAACGCGTCTCGCGTTTAGCAGCAGTGCAACCTAATATACAATAACACAACCACCACAACATATGCTTGTCAGGAATCCAGAATCCGCGCATCATTACAGATCGTTGGGGGCATCCACCTCCAGGATACGGTGGCTTTAGCTAGTACTGCTATTCACATATCGCCAACATGACTAGTCTCACGGCCCGAGATTCAGAATCGCTGCGCGCAACGCTGCAGGACGCCATCGTGAAGTGCTCCGAGCGATGTCTCTACCAATCTGCTAAATGGTCCTCCCCACCACATACATTTCGATACACAGGATGATACTGATACACCTTTCTCCACAGGGCAGCTGAACTACTCACATCGCTTTCCTCACCATCCGATTTCACTCCCACTTCTGAAGCTGAAGAAGACTCTCAGATGTCAGATGCAGTCGATCCACCGCAATATGTGTCGTCGGGCCCCATTCCTATCATAGCGACATCAAATACCAGCCGCCAAGAAGCAAATCTGGAGGCCCGAGAAACAAACAAGTATCTCCTTGCAAAATCCTATTTCGACTGCCGCGAGTACGACCGTTGCGCCGCTGTCTTCCTTCCCGAGAGTTCCACTTCGGGTCTCATTGCCGCAATGAAGGCGCAACCACCACTGAGTCATAAGGGCAAGTCAAAAGCGTCTACGCCTGGATCTGCTTACAACTATGCTGCTTCGGATCCGCCATATCCTAAAATGAGTCAAAAGTCTCTCTTTTTAGCCCTGTATGCGAGGTACATGGCTGGTGAGAAGCGCAAAGATGAAGAAAGTGAAATGGTTCTTGGTCCTGCGGATGGCGGTTTAACTGTAAACGCGCAGCTTGTACCAATTGCAAAGGACCTGGAAGGTTGGTTCGCTGAGTTGAATCGGGAAGACGGTACACTAGGAGAAAGCCAGGGTTGGTTAGAATATTTGTAAGTCGGGAACATCTGAAGAAAAAAAAGTTTCCCTTGGACTAGAGAATGTTTTGAGGGAAATTAATTTGACCTGTGAAAATTTGCCAGGTATGGAATTGTGCTTTGCAAAGCGAAGAATGAGGAGGAAGCCAAGAAGTGGCTAATTAGGAGCGTGAATCTCTATCCATACAATTGGGGCGCGTGGCAAGAGCTGGGCTTGATGTTGGAAACAGTAGAAGAGGCAAGTCATTGTCTAAAGGCTTTCCTATGGATATTTGGTGGGTGCTAATGATAAATACTGGATTGCAGCTTAACAGAATAATTCCCCTGCTCCCGAACAACATCTTGACGCTTATGTTTCATCTGTATACGAGCCAAGAGCTGTACCAATCGACATATGTTATTCATAATCAGTTGACGGAACTACAAGGGCTTTTTCCAAACAGCCAATGGCTAAAAACACAACGAGCTCTCCTTTTCTATCACTCAAGAGGCATGTTCTTATAGTCTAGCCCCCGACGACAGAACTGACCTCATCCGCTAACGCAATTCCAGACTTCGATGAAGCGGAATCTATATTCTCAGAGCTCATGCAACAAGACCCTTACCGCACAGACGCCCTCGACCACTACTCAAATATCCTCTACGTGATGGCAAACCGTCCCAAACTCTCCTACCTCGCCCAAATTGCCACTCTATCTGATAAGTTCCGCCCCGAGACTTGCTGCGTTATCGGTAATTACTACTCCCTCAAATCCGAACATGAAAAGGCTGTCATGTACTTCCGCCGTGCCCTAACCCTGGACCGTGGTTTTCTTACGGCCTGGACGCTCATGGGTCATGAATATGTTGAAATGAAGAATACTCACGCAGCAATTGAGGCTTATAGACGTGCAGTCGATATAAATCGCAAAGATTACCGGGCGTGGTATGGCCTGGGCCAGACTTACGAGGTCCTGGAAATGCACTATTACGCTCTCTTCTACTATCAGCGAGCTGCAAGCCTGAGGCCATATGATGCTAAGATGTGGCAAGCTGTTGGGACCTGTCTTGACAAGATGAATAGGCCACGGGAAGCGATCAAGGCACACAAACGAGCTCTGATTGCGAGTTACGGCCGGGACCCTGGCAGCTCTTTTGGTGGACCCGATGCCAGGGAAGACGCTCCAGGAATGTCAGATCCAGAAACACTGTATCAAATTGCCCTAATGTATGAGAAGCTTGGTGAATACCCCGAGGCTGCAGCTTACATGTCCATGACGCTGGCGTGCGAGGAAGGCCCAGGCGAGGACGCCGAAGGTGGATTAGCGAGCCAGGGGGTTGGTGTTACAGCAACAACCTCGAGAGCAAGGATATGGTTGGCGAGGTGGGAGTTCAGTCGCGAAAATCTTACCAGAGCGATGGAGTTGGCGAACGAACTATGTGAAGACGGTGTAGAAGTCGAAGAGGCGAAAGCGTTGGTGAGGGATTTGAGGAGTCGGATGGAAGGTGAGCGGGGTTAGTTAGGGTTGAAGGCTTGTTTGATGGGCTAAAATTTGGGGTGAGCTCTGAAATTAAAACATTAGGTCTTCTTTGTCAATGAGATGGTGCATTTTGGGACGGCGTCCGGGAGGGTTTTATGGTGTGGGAGTCATGCAGCAAAGCGTATTGTACCTATTAGAGCATCCTTTCTACATAACATTGAATGAACGACAGCCCTGGCAGCTCTAGTACTGTTTGACACCAAAAAAAAAACCCCTCTAGTTCCTAAAATCTTTTCTTTAACCCGCCTTTAAATAAATTACTCATTCACCCTCGGCGTTCACCCACAGATGCTTTTCAGGCTTCGCAACTCTCGTTTCAAACTCATCTAATCCTCTTTCCTCCTACACAATCGCCTACGACGGAGCACTCAAGGATTTCTCAGTGAAGATCGGGGAAGTAGTGTGTGTATAAGGAGGTTAGACTGACGGAATGGATGGACACATACCATATACCGGGTGGGAGCCGTCTTAGGGGTAAGTGTGTACGTGAGTCCGCTTCGCCATACTTAGGCCCCTGAAAACATAAGTCTGGTCATCAATTGTCTTGTTTGGTGTCTAGGCTAGCTTGCATTTACGAGATTCCATGTAGCTATGCATTTCAACGTACGTACGTTACAGGGTTCGAAATTTTTGCATGATAAGTGATTATTAGAAGGGAGAGGGAGGTAGAGAGATAGCAACGGAGAGATAGAAAAATGGACGTTGTCAATGGTATCGATGTGGCGTGCGGTCGAGAGAAGAGAATCTTCGATTTAATACGTGAAAAAAAGCCAAATCAATCACATCGAAGCAGAGTAAGTAGAATATCGAGAAAAGGAAAGGATGAAAAAGGAGTTCACCGATACTCGACTGATCTTTTGTAAATGTGAAGAATAGGGCTTGAAGACCGCAGTTGGGAAGTGATCAGGAAAACCACACGTTCTTACAAGAAAAAGAAGACGGCCAAAAGGAGCAGAGTGAAGGCACAGCGCTACCGGCATCTAAAGACATAGAGTTTTGTTGAAATCCACCTCTATGGCATCCGGTCCTTCGCTATTTACACCCCTCCCCAGGTCGAGCACCTCACCCCTTTTCAGGATTGAACAACCATTTCATCTCAGTAGCTATTACGTTTCTCCGTTAACTTCTTGAATTTCTCCATTAGGTTTTTGAACAGGTGACGTCGGGCCTTGGGATCGTTTCGTGCGGAGCGTCAGTGGGAAGGGATATTCATCCGGGTCTTCCTCTTCACTAAAAGGAGGCGGAAATTGTCAGCATATTTGGTGACAAAACCACCTTGGCCAGGCGATCTAGAGCAATATGACGTACGGCAATTTCCAAGAGACGTAATCTTCTGTACTTAAGCCTTCGTGACCCTCTTGCAATGACCCAAAGTCTCCAGGGGTCATCATGCCTGAGCGGTCTCTGGGTGAGCCTGGAGCAGATAGGGGTCTCGAAACCTTAACCTCGGTGCCATCAAAGAATTTTTCAAAGTCAACGTCGTTTTCGAAAGATGAGGGATATGCTAAATCACAGCGTCAGTGAGCCGTACGAACCCAAAACACGAAGATGCTAACCTCTTCTCAACGCCAATTGCCTCGCCTTCACATACTCCATACCCATCCTCTTCCAATCCAGCAAGTCGCTTAACCTCTCCACACGATTTCTTTGATTAATTCTCTGTCGTCGACTTTTGGTAGTAAATTCGTACATGAAATTTGTAAGCTGGTTTACGGAATCATCGACACCCTTCATGCGGCGGTCCACAATGTAGATGCCATAGTCAGCAGCGTTCTCAATGAGTTCTTCCATGTAGCATCCGAATCCGGACAAATTTGTAGTGATACTGGGCACGCCCATAACGGTACACTCAGCTGGGGTGTATCCCCATGGCTCATAGTACGATGAGAATACACCGAGATGCGTTCCACGGACAAACTCATCGTAATCCAGTGGGAGGACTGGATTCGCAGAGCTCAAGAATTCAGGATGAAAGATGATCTTGACACGATCTGATGGGTGATTGAAGAGCTGAACTCGACGGATTTGATTGAGGATTGGGTCGTCAGCATCATTGGCCATGTTGTGCGTCACGATTGGCGGTAATGTGAGTCGCTTCATCGCAAACAGACGACGACGGAGCATTACTCGGTCTGCGCTGCTAATAAGATCTTTCTCATCAGGGGGATTATCACCCTCGTGCCATCTTAAAGATCGCTCGAACAGCCGCTTGCCCACCGCACGCTCAATATGAGTGACAGTATCTCTGAGAGATTTGATAACCGCCTGACCCTTCAATGCCTCCACAGTCAAGGATGTGGTTTGTGCTGGCATAATGATGAATGAAACGACAGTCATCTTCGATCCTGCGACCTTTAGTCGATGGTTCAACCGCGCGAGAGATTCAATGAACATGTCAACTCCTTTGTTCCGGTACTCATAGCGGCCCGCGGTAAACAAGTAGAGTGTATTCTCTGGGTCAAAGTCATTGTGACCATAGAAGTGGCCTCGCACAAAGTCATTGATCTTCTCCTTGGAGTGTTGGTGAAGATTCTGAAACTCATGCATTGCAGAGAACTTCACAACATTCAGACCATTAGGCAAGACTCCGTCTGGTTTTCGTTTGAGTAGGTGTTCGCTCTCGTAAGCCGTGATATGTGATACTGTCGTGAAGACATCAGCAGCATGAGCAGCAGCGCGCTCGATGCAGTAACGGTGATAGATACCGCGCTTGCCGGCCTCCGCATCCACGTCGAAATACTGGAGGTTATTGTAAAAGTCAACAGATCCGGCACAAAGATATCGCCCCAGGAGAGTAGCATGGGTAGTGAAGATTGTGGTGATATCTATCCGCCTCTTCTTGGCGAGGGGAAGTGCCACACCTGCAAGCCATTCATGACAATGAGCGATGACAGCCCGCCCTTTCTCGTGAGCAACAAACTAGGAGTCCATTAGCTCTAGACATGACCCACACATTGTCACATTCTCTCACCTCTCCCAGAAACCATGCTACAAGGTATCCGAAAACCACAGCTTCGTTGGTCTCTTCATCGCCAGGGGGGACTGGAATCCCTGCCATGTTCCACAGGTCCCCCTTCCACTCATCCAGGAACCGGTAGCCGGTCTTGGTGTCTATCAGAAGCACCCTTGGTGCACCTTCAATCAACCAACGACCATAGATGAGCTTAATCCCTCGAGATTCCATGGAGGCGATAGTTTCCGTGAGTGCAGGGTATGTCGGAGTCAGAGGTTCTACTTCAACAGCGGCCTGCGGTAGACGTCAGTATTCTAGCAGCAGCAAGTCCTGGAAAAATTAAATTAAATAAATCATACAGATTCTCGGTTCAAAGGACCAATAAGACAGTATCGGTCACCATATTCTGCGGTCGTGATTGGCGCCTTTGACTTTAAGACCGAGTAGATACCACCAACTATAAATAGTCAGCATTGTTCACGAAGCTGTAGTAATCTCACCCGCCTCTGTTTGCAACTTCCGTCGAACACTCAAACAGAAGGTGGTTCTTCACATCCCGTTTTGGCGGGGATTCCGTCATGTTAACGATGATTTCCGAAGCGCAATTCCTGACTAAGGCCGAGATTGACGGTTTCAAAATAAACAAGTGCAGTTCACTGAAATTGATGAAAGACTCTTGAAACGAGCTTCCTGAGGGGATAGTCAATTGCTGATAAGTGGCAGTGAAGAGCGGAGCAGCGCGACCAAGAACAAGCTCCAGAAGCTTTCTGTGCAACAGCACAAGGGCTGATGTAGGTCCAGAGTCAATTGGACAGGTCGGTCAGCTAAACTTCCTCGTATTCTAACGCAGCAGCTTCTCTTTCAGCAGCAGAAGAAGAAAAGGGCATCAGTGAAAGCGACCGCGGTGCAGGAGAATTAGCAGATCTGGCAAGGAGGAGTTTGAGGGAGAGGTGGAAGAGAAAATGGGAGATTTGGTGGTGGTTGTACGCTAGGGGGAACGCAGAGAACCAGTGGGACCAAGGCCGGAAGGAAAAGACATACAAGGAGCGGCGAGGATCAAATGACGCAACAGTTCGGAGCAGCGACAGCCGGCAGAACCCCGGAACGTTGGGATCATCGCCGCCGCGTTGGGAGCTTGGGATATTAGCCTTTACTGCCGCCTGCGAGAAACCCTTTTATTTTATTTCCCACGCCACCGTAGTTATCGGTCCTTTTTCTTTTTACGAGCCGAATGTGGACAGCTCTGTGGATCATTGTGCGGTTTGCTCACTTTGTCTTGCCTTGCATCATATCGTGGGGAAACGCCGTGGGCAACCCTGCAAACTGTATTTCAAGCTTATTCTGGCAGATGGTCGTCAAAGGAACCAATTATTTGCTGCGACACGCACGCACCAAGGCACGTCGAATAACAAGATCTCAGTTGAGGCGATTTCACCACCAGCAACACTCTGCAACAAAACTCATACATACCGCAGCAATGAGCTGGCTCTAGGTATACTGTGCCCATACTTACTCAACATAATCTCAAGAAAGGAAAGAGCCCTGTGGGATGATGCTATGGAGCCAAGCAGGCATGGAAATCCGCCCAAGGTCCTAGCAAGTACGCAAGGACGTGTCTAATGGTATACAATGGCAAAATCTTCTAATCCAAATGCCTGTCCGCCTTAGTTGTAGCCGTAGGTGGTCTGAACAAGCCGCCCTTCCCTCTCTGTGCTTGTAGAGCTGTCGACGAAATATTGGAGTTTCGTCTTCCGCCAGGTCCAACCTGCTGGCTAAAGTTTGAGATGTTAGAATTTCGCCTCCACATACGCTTCTGCGCATCCGCATCCTCTTTCTGATGTAGGGATTCACTTGGAAGAAGGATGGCGCGATCAAGCTCATTCGGAAGGCCTCGATGTCGCCCACGAATCTGCATGGCGATGACAACGAGTTTGCTGACCGTCGAGAACTTAGCGGAGAAGGACGCGTTGATACCAGGATAACCAAGCGACATTCCTACGGTACCGTACGCTGAGACTATCTCGAAGAGCACAGCGAACATAGTGAAAGACTTTTCGCGCGTCAGAAATCCTCAAATATTAGAATCCCTGAGATTTAGCACTCACATATTCGTTCACGTTCTGCAAATGCTTCCCCTCTGCTATGGCGATGATAAATAGTCCCAAGAAAAGGTACCATAAGTCAAAGCTGAGCTGTCTACGTAAATGCGCCCCCACGTAGCTAGGATCTTTTGTATCGGTCTCCTCTTCGGCCACGCTGCCCCAGATGCCTAAGCTCTGCTCTTCATACACGTTTGTCCGCCGAACCGAGATAGCGATGGGGAACACGGAGATGTACATCATGATGAGGTATGACACTTGGATAGCCGGGTGGAGATTTGCGAGATTTACAACCGCAAAGCCGGCTGTACGGGTGGACGTTGCTTGGAACCAACCGTCCAGAACGCGATAACCGGCCGCAGTGGAAGTGACAGTTGGATCGTTCAGCTTGAGAGCAAGGTCAGCAAAAACTGCGGACGACTACTGGGAGAACGCATACGTCAAGAATAATGTAGAATATCACATCCAGGCCATTGAGAACAACCAAGATCCAGAAAAGCCACCAGGTTGCTTTACTAGGAAACAAAAGCGTAAAGCATCGTCTGGGGTGGTCAAGCAGAAAATGCAACTCCTCCCAGATTCCGCTATTGACGGGAGCAAACTTCGATGCAAGCCAGATGATGAATCTTAGCATACATGGAAACCCGGTATTTCCGATAACTATCAAAAAACTTCCGAGTAGCAGTGGGAACACCGCAGTCTGAAATGACGCCATCGAATCGGGGGTCAGAGTAAACCCAAGATCGTTAAACATAGAGGCTGCCGTGAAAAATGCCCTGAGAAAGGGTTAGGGTATACAACATTAGTTGACGAAATTTTACATACCACCAAGGCCTGCCTTGTCCATCACCTGTAATAATACTACCATACACTGGACTGTGCATAATCCAACTCAGGTAGCAAACCCATCCGATGGTGTGAAAAACTATGAAATATGCTGGTGAGGGAGGTCAGCAATCACTCCATTTAAATTTCGAGAGCGTTCGGGTACTGTGGCTTACAAACAAGAATGACGGCCAAAGTTTTTAGCGCCCGATACTCAATACCACCAAGCTCCTCTCTCTGCTCCTCGGTCAAATTGACAAAAGCCGAATTTCGTCCAATTGTAGGCGTATAACTCAAGTATGGGATTTGGTCCGTCCCTTGGTTGGTCTTCCTGGTCCAGGTCGCGGAATGTGCCCTGGGCCTCAAACCTTCAGCTGTAGATCCAATGGATGGTATATGCGGTAGGCTGGTATTGGGCAGTGGCTTTCGCAACTTTGCTTTCGAACAGGGGCTTGCCGTTGTCCGGGAGGCGTGACCATCAGGCTCATCAATTGTTATTGTCTTCTTCGCGAAGTGATCATCGTCATTGAGCTCCGATATCTGGTTCGTCCGTAGGGCTGCGCCAGTGTCGCCGCCCTCGGCTCTATCTAGATGAGTGGCCGATGAAAGTGTACGAAACAGTGGACCCTCTTCTTCTTCTACCCTTACCGGAACATGGCCTCGGTCAAAGTCTCTTGGTCCGGGTATCCGCAGTATTCCCTTGTCTTTTGGATTACGCTGGTTTTCGAGAAATGCAATATGCTGCTCGTTACTTCGCCACTCTAACACGCCCCCACAATCTGGAGCTTGAAAATCCGCGAACTTGATGTCTCGGTGTATCTCTGATGTTGGATCAAGTGCCACCTTGCTCCCACCCTCGCCACCGGTTTCCGACGGGCTCGGAGGATTGCCATGTGCACCTTGCGCTGAACTATCTTCCTCAGGTACGAGCGGAATTGGAGAGTCTGCAGTAATGTTCTGGTTTTCGTGAAGCACAACAATGTCTCTATCGCCAACACCCATTTCGATGCGTCCTAGGTCGCTTTCATCTTTATTCTCTGTCTTTCCACGAGACCGTGTTCGCCGGTATGCTCGTGCTTCTTTTACTATTTTCCGAAAACGCTTTTCAAACCAGTACAGCCGAATAAAGACTACAGTTGTGTTAATAAATATTGGGTTGGCGATCATAGCCAAGGCGTACAGGACCAGCTGGACATTGTCAGTCCTTTAATTGTTGCCTTTTGAACTCCGTTCCGAGAGCACCCACCTGCTGAAATGTTTTTATCTGATTTACATCGACACTGTGAAGCAAGATCAGTCGTTTTATCACGACAATAGATAAGATTCCTACGTACGTATTGAGCCCTGCCTGGGTTGCACTTCCGCTGGCAAAAAATAACGCATCTATATACCGTAATTCTCCGACTGCAAACATGGGAATTGAACCTATAAAGGCAAGACCTATCAGGTATATATCTGTTTAAGCCCCGGAGCGTTAGTGCAGCTACATACAATTATAGTCAGTGCTTCGTGAGGGGCCAACAGACAGTGGATTGAGAGGAAGTTTAGCTTTATCTCCCTTGGTGTCTTGTCCTTCAACTTTCCCCACAGATCCATACATGGATCGAACATTTCGAAATAAACAATATAGTTCCCCGAAGAGAATTAGATATGGATGGGAAAGGTTAGCAGCGGGCAGATTCACCCAGATCTGAGATTGTAGATTGTACAGACGGTAGTGCTAAAGAGGGCTTGTGTGAAATCTGGTGTTGCGAGATCCTGTGTTTTGGGGGGGGGGTGTGCGGGATCCGGTGTTGCTGGATCAATTGGAGGTTGTTACGGGGAGGCGCATTATCCCAACTATGATCTGCCAGTACCAATGTTCAAATTGGTGTCTTGTTTTGGCCGGGAGCAGGGGCTAATATTCGAGAGATGCTATGCAATAGACAAATTACCTCAATCATACAGTGCGATCGGGGATAACGTCAGTTGCTTCCAGTCGAATTGTTTGGTGGCGTTTTTCTCTTTCCCAGCCATAACGATTTGTTGGCGTGGATAATCGCCAAACGTAATCCCTGTTATTTAGGGAACCAATCATGCCAATGTCTCGGAGCGGGCTACAAGTACTACGTACATCACGAACTTCCTATCGAATTTCCACCCAACCACAGCTCCACCAAAACACATTCAAAGTAGCAGGAGAAGGCAAGGGTGCTTTCAATAGCCTTTGCGTAAAATTTCAGAATTCTTTGAGGTATGATTGTTGTTGCGTTGTGCGAAGATTGGTTGGCTTGTTCAACAATACATATATATCCCGTTCCTCAGAGGACATTTCCCCAGATTCATTTTGAGAATGCCGGTCTGAGAGCATCGTGTTAGACACATCAACGAATACAAACAACCTGGCACGAGCTAAGGGGGACAACAGATAGAGAAAGGTTTCTGGGGGAGGATCGTGAATGAAAGAAGGTTCGCCAGAAATTAGACTCCGCTTCGATAGACTTGTCCTCCCTGCGCCCGTATCTGTACAGTCTCCCGTCTTTGGAGAATCACCAACGCCCTATTCAGTGCTTGTTCACTGTATCCCCTACCTTCCACAAATTCCCTCCTCAAAGTGGCCAAGCTTGTGCTCCACCCAATCGGTAGTCTCCTTCTCAGCTCCTCCTCTACCTTCCCCACTTCCTCATTCAACTCCTTGCTCCCCTGTCCTGCGCCCTGCTTTACGGCATCCATGGTGCTGGCAAGAAACAGACGTATAGCTTCATCAACGTGGTTTTCAGTTGCGATTGGTGATAGTGAGAGTTTTGCAAGGGATTCCGTAATTCGAACTATGGCCTCTAGCTGACGGACGGTAATGGGAATGGAGGAGCGGGCATTGGCCTCAATCTCGGCATGGTGGACTTGTCTCCGGATGGAGACAAAGTGGGATGAAAGCATCTCAGCTGCTTCAGCTGAAAGTCGAGGAGCGCATTTTCTGTCAAGGAATATTAGCAATCGCTTTCAGAAAATTCACACTCGGCTAAATTATGGGTAACGTACTGCTTACAATAGCTGATATATCTTTTCATCTTTTCGACTGATATTTCCGCTTCAACTTGATCCTCAACGCCCCGGCCGCCCATATGGATGCCCATGACGTGCCTCGCTATCCTCTCGTCTCTTCCTTTCTCGTGCTCGTCCCGTACGATAAAGATCATGTCAAATCTTGACAAGATCGTGGTTTGGAAATCAATGTTCTCCCCAGGGGTTTTCAAATCATCGTATCGTCCGAAGATTGGATTTGCCGCTGCGAGCACTGATGTGCGAGCATTTAGGATTGTCGTTATGCCGGCTTTAGCTATTGAAATCGTTTGTTGTTCCATTGCCTCGTGGATGGCAACTCGGTCTTCATCTCGCATCTTGTCAAATTCATCGATACACACGACGCCACCGTCAGCAAGTACCATAGCACCACCTTCCAGGTAGAACTCGCGTGTGGATTGATCACGTTGCACTGACGCCGTCAGACCTGCAGCGGAAGACCCCTTACCAGACGTATATATGGCGATCGGAGCAACTTTTTCCACAAATTTTAAAAGCTGCGATTTCGCGGTTCCAGGATCTCCGAGTAGAAGGACGTTGATATCGCCACGTAACTTCATCCCGTCGGGCAGGATCTTTTTCGACCCGCCAAAAAGAAGGCAAGCAATCGCCTTCTTGATATCCTGGTTCCCATATATCGAAGGGGCGATACAATTGGCGATGACATCATATAGGTCTGGTCTCCGACTCATTTCCAAAAATTCTTGTTCTTCTTCCTCCGAAAATATGGCATTTCCTTTTGCTGTATGGTCGACATCAGCGGTAATGCCAACCGCACGTAGATAGGGGTTTCGAATCGCGACGGCAGAGGTATTGGACGATGCCTTGGAACCCTTGCTTTGGTATATGGAAAATACACCCATTACTGTACACCTAGAGCCTGGAACGACTCGATTTGTCAAGTAACGATCGGCGGATATTAGGATGTGGCGTGGAAGTTCTCCCACAGGCACCTGGTCCGGAGCCTCTTGGAGTTTCAGCACTTGCTGGTCGATAAATTGACATTTCTCATGAACAACAAAGTACGGGTCCATTGGGCATGGGTCCCCCGTTTCTCCTTGCGTCTTTGGTCGTGTACAAATGCGAGGGAGTGTAATACCAGAGAATCCGCCTGTGACTGGGAGATGCTGTCCGTAGTGGCAGCTACGACATTGAATATAAAGAGAAGTTGCCTTGGAGGATAGAGTAGAGGCGCCAATAACAATGCCTGGTATTCGAACCAGATGCGAAATATTAGTAGCGTTGAGATCGCGAATAGAAATTTGGGACACTGTAGAATGAAGAAGGAGTTGGTGTTCAGGTAGAAGGACGTTAGACTGAGAGGGATAAACAATTCGCTGCGTGCATTCCTTGAGTGCGGCTTCGAACTGGTGATTGTTAAAGGTTATCTGTAGGCCGGGAGGAAATCATTGAAGCTTACGAGTGGGATGATCTCCCCAGGCTCCGTGGTCAGCTTGTGAGCAAGTTCTTCATTAAAAGATATGAGATGCGCAATGTCCACGTCACAGTAATACTGTTTAATCAGAACATTCTCTCTAATTTGGTCCCTAGGAATGCATTCAATGAAAATTCATTCCCACATCTATCAGGGAGGAAACTTACCTGTAAATAAATGCATTATCGAGACGAAACTCCAAGATAAAGTCGCGCAATTGGCGTTGAATCTCCCCGCGCGAATCTTCGTTTTCGCCATAATCAGGCGGGAAAACGCTGAGGGAGTAGACTGACTTCCTGTCCATAATCTAGATATCGCAACAGCAAAGCGTTTAGTTGATGTACTATGCGCGGTGATTTGGTGATGTTGCTTGCTCAGAAAAGAAAAGCATAAGGAGACGCGACAAGGGATCACGTCTCGTGTAAGAGACGCGTAAAGTGGATTGAATTATACGCGCACAAGCGGTAGAAGACATCATGCCTTAGTCAGCATATATTATTTAGTTAGCGACACGGGGATACTAAAAGAACTGAAAGAAAGCTTTAAGCCAGTGGTTGATTCCCAACACAGCGTGTTGAATATCTCTCGGGGGATTAGACACAAAGCAACACTTGAAGGTTTTCCCAACCAAGCCATGGTACTTCGGCGGTGAAACGAGAAGCTTGTGTGTACCATATATCATTGCCTCCGGCTGGAGGGACTTTTGTCCTCAATATCATAGCATACGATGTCATCCCCATCCACTCCTCGATCCGGTGATACTTATGCATCATTTCATTTGGCATCGCAGGATCATCCGTTTTCATTCGCACAACATGATCCCTTGCAAAGACTAACTTCAAGTGGTCGATACCGCCCCCGAAGCGGCTCCACAGTTAGCTCAATCAGTTCAATAGGAGGCATTCTAGACACATCTCTCCCAGACCGAGGTTCCAATACAAGTAAAGTTGGTCATAATGGTGAGCATACCGTTTTGAGAATTGACCCTTGAAATCACTCATTTAATCGTTCTATCGAAGCCAGTCTAATTGTATACATCTACAGCGATATCCACTCTCCTTCAAGCCCCGATTGTGCGTACTGGGCTTGTGCCTCACACATCTGCTCCAGCTTCCAGCACACACAAACCGCCATCCACCAAGGATATTCCTCCTGTGACGTTGACAAACATACCGCAAGTGAACCCAATAGAATTCAAGACCTATCTCTCACAGATTGGTGCTATTTATGATGCGTTTCAGCGGGCAAAGGGAAGTGAGGACGATGGAGTGGCACAACTTTTTAGACGCGACAGAGACGCCGATAAAACGGAAACTTTTACAGAGCTGTTGGAAAAAAGTTTGCAAAAACAGCAGCAAGAATCATTTGGAATACCCAGGCTTAGTCTGAACTCGACGCTAGCAGTCTCTACGGCGGAATCTCCACCGCCAAAAATGCGGACAGGCGGGGCCCTGGGTAAACGAGGGGCGCATGCCGTGACTCCACTGTCGACAATTCCCAGCGTCTATTTTGAGCAAGACTTTCACCTTGAGAACCCACGAACATTTGACGTCGTCAGTGAGCGATCTGACGTGGTCCGGCCGAGGGGAACGCAGAGTGGTGAGAAGAACGGATCAGATGACTCGGCCACTTATTTCGGTATGAGTGGTCGAAAAGCGTTGGCAACAAATGCAATTCTCCAGGAGAAGCTATCGTGGTACATGGACACGATAGAAGTGCATCTAATTTCATCGATATCTAATGCCTCAACGTCATTTTTTGCTGCCTTGGGCTCGCTAAGAGAATTGCACTCCGAAGCTGCAGACTCAGTGAAACGGATAAGAGGGTTAAGAGAGGATTTAAGCCAACTGGACAGAGAGATGGCAGTTGGTGGGCTGAAAGTCGTATCGATGAAGCAACGGCGGGAGAATCTTCGAAGACTACGAGAGTCTGTAGAGCAGCTTCGACAAGTGATGGACGGTGTAGGTCGATGCGAGGGGTTCTTGGAGAATGGAGAGATAGAGAAGGCTATGGACAGCTTGGAGAGGTTTGAGAGGCTTATTATGGGTGAGGGCGATGCTTGCTTCCCAAGAGTCAACAATATGACGACTCTGGATCACCGTGCCGAGCTTGTAGATCTGCGCAAAGTCAATGCACTGGATGGGGTTACAAATGATCTTGACCTCCTGAGATTGCGGATTGGCAGAGCCTTTGAAGCAAGGTTCTTAGATGCCCTCCTGGGTGACCTCCGTCGTCACGTCGAAAGTGTTCCTCAATGCGACACTTTACAGCGTTGGGGGATGGCGTCGCAACGGACACGTGGAGACCATACGCGCCTACCTTCCGCCATTCCGCTCTACCTCTCCCTCGACCGTTGTCTCCGTTCTGTCCTAGTTTCTAGCCTCAGTGGCCTTAGCCGCTCACATTACACCCAACAGGGCTCTATGGCCTACAGAGAAGCTGTTCTTAGGGAAATCAAAACCTTGATACGGTGTCGACTTCCCAGCTCAAATGACGACGACAGCGAATCGGTCATGTCAGCGTCCACCCACGGAGGTAGGCAGCTTAGTCAACAAGAGAAGTCGTCCATCCTCGCGCGAAATCTCCGTGCCTTGACCCCAGATGCAGCGGAAGATCTCATTGTTAGTATCTATTCAGGGGTTAGCGAAGCGTTACGGCGGTTAAGCGTCCAAGTTAAAGTGCTTTTGGACGTCACAAGTGGAATTGGGAGCCCCCTGATACCAGGAGGAACAAATGTTTCCCCCAAAAGTCCGCCTATCGCCACGCTAAACGGATATTTAAATGGACCTAGCGCAAGTTTTCCTTACTCTGAAAGTATACAAGAAGAGATGCATCAAGTGCTTGATCTGTCTAGTCTGCTTGGCCAAGCCGTCGATATTGCACAAACACAGATCACCAAGATCTTAAAGGTTAGATCGGAACAGACTTCACAGCTTCCGCTCGCGAGGTTCTTGAGATATTTCACTATCAACCGACTTTTCGCTGACGAGTGCGAGGCTGTATCGGGCCGAGGAGGGAACGCGCTGAAGAAACTGGTCAACGACCAGATAAAGGATTTCGCTTCGTACATGGAAGACCAAGAGAGTCAGAGATTAATGCAGAGTATGGAGACAGATCTGTGGAATGCAAAAGACTTTGGTATTGGGGAAGAACAATTATTATCGCGTATACTGCAAGGCAGCACAATGGATGCGGATGCTTGGATCAGAAGCAGTAGGGTATGGGAAAATTTAGATGACGCGGAAGATGGTTTGGAAAGTTCAAATGGAGGAAATACAACTGGCACCAGTGCTGCGAATGTCAAGGGTGGGTTTCAGTCTGCAATCATTGATGAGCAGAAGTTCATCCTCCCGGAATCGGCGATGGCGGTCTTGAGAGGTGTAGAAAAACTTGAGAGCTTTATTGCCCTGATTCCAAGTATGAATCAGAAGGTGGCTTCTAGCCTTCTCAGTTACCTTAAGCTCTTCAACTCACGGTCATGTCAACTCATCCTCGGCGCGGGCGCAACGAGAAGCGCTGGACTAAAGGCTATCACTACCAAACATCTGGCATTGGCTTCCCAAGCTCTTAGCTTCATTATTGCGCTTATCCCTTATATCCGCGAGTTCGTTAGACGCCATTTTGTTTCCTCGGCTCCCGAGGCTGGCGCTCTAATGGCCGAGTTCGACAAAGTGAAGAGGTTGTATCAAGAGCATCAGTCCGGCATCCATGATAAGCTTGTCGAGATCATGAGTGGACGCGCGACTACGCATGTAAATGCCATGAAGAAGGTCCAATGGGAGCAACAGTCTTCGGATGTGAATCCTTACATGGAGACACTTACGAAAGAGACATCCACCTTACATCGTGTGTTGAGCAAACATTTGCCGGACATGACTGTTTCAATGATCATGGATCCGGTGTTCACGAGCTATCGAGAGCAATGGGGAAATGCATTTCGGGAAGCGCAACTGATGACGGAGGCGGGGAAGAAGAGGTATGTGTGATAAATTAGCATGAATTGAAACTCAAGCCACTAATGTATGTTGATTGTCTATGCAGGATGCTCCGCGACGCTGAGCACTTCAGATCGAGGCTCAGCAAGCTCGACGGAGCAGGTGATATTGGCGACATGATTGTTGGCATCGTTGAGGGGAAGCCAATAGAGCGTGTAGAAGATGCTAAGGTCAATGTTGTGGGGGGGAAGCCCTTCGAAGAAACGCCAAATGCTAAAGGCGATAAAACTCCAATGGAAGAGAAGGTTTCTCTTACGAAAGATACTGCATCGGCAACTGGCGATGTAGGGAACTAGAAGTAGGCAAGGGTATAGTTCATCCCCGTCTGTTTGCGTCTACTTGTCCATTGCGTTTCCATTTTACTTTATAGCACCTGTTCGCACGCAGGAGCGAACTTTGTGGAACTATCGAGGGACACACGCTGGTTCTGTATTTGTACCTGCGCAAGCTTCTAGTTTTTATGTTCTTTTTAATGCATCTGAGCAAAGGGAAATAGGGGGGATCAGCATCCTCATTGGCGTTTTTCTCAAGGGGTTTAGGATCCTCATTGAAATGTATTTACCGTGGAGACTGTCACTGATTGAGACTGCGTACGGGAGACTTTTACTCCTCATAGTCCCCAACATCTCACTTCGACATGCAGTTTCAATTTGATTTTCAGATAACAGGTAGCACGACATCAATTATTAGTCTGTTCCTAAACCAGAAGTTTAGACGCAAACCCGCAAGCAGACCCTCTCATGCGAAACTACTCTTTTGAAGCAAAACTTTAGCGCCTCAACTGTAACTCTATATGTGCGAGGCATGCTAGGTATTGAATCTAAAACCTCCTAGTTCCAAATAACATTCCCTCTATCGTATGTTGCAACTTTCGTTGTGTTGGGTATGCAACTGTTCGCGTCTCCATGATCGCGTCTCGTGGGAAAATAATGGGTGTAGACTTATGACTGATCTCAGTACTGAGTAGATTTTCTAATTCATATTTGTGGTTTCTGCAGAAAGCTTTTCAGGAACGATTTCCTATTCCCCCATGCCTACCCCCCACCTGTACCCAGAAGGCTCGAATTCCAACAATTATTATTTATTTATTTATTTTTTTTTTTTTTTAAAAAAAAAAAAAAAAAAAAAAATACAGTCCCTTGACGCTGACTAAACCACAAACATCAAACACCGGAACCAGTTATCTTCAGACTCCAAACGACATCAATATAAAGTTGAAGTGAAGAACAATTTCATCCATCGACAAGTATCTTAGCTGAATAATACCATTCAAAACGATTCACCACTATTCTCCAAAAGTCACTGCTGCATAGCACCTGGATATATTATTAATAAAGAGGTTCGAAGTTGAATTTGTTAATTGGTCAGCGCTTGCAATTGATGGATTATATCAGCAGAAAGAAAATGAAAAGAGGAAAAATATTTATTTTTTTTCATACGGCTGCGCTCACCAACTCGCTCGACCCTCCAGGACCCATTGTTCGTTACCATCGAGGTGAGAGCGGTATATCAGGAAGAAACTTTTAGTGGCCATGGTTGTGTCTGCTTGGATTTCTGTTTTTCTTATCAATGTAGAGAATCAGGAAGCTTTGGCTCGCCTTTTGTGCAGCAGAGAGTAGCCTATTCTATATCCCATGAATCATATCCGTAGGCCTCCTCCGGCCTCATACAACAACCTCTGGCCTCACCCACCATTCTCATTTCCCACCTCACCCTCTTCTTCTGCATACTCTGTAAAAGGGCTAGACCGCGCTATTCCCATCTGGCTTGCCCAACATTCGTTCATGACAGACCAATTTCTGCCATAGCGAGGTTGCGGAGATGGAAGTGAACAGGAATAACAAAGTGGGCTTTGACTGAAAATCCCTCAAGATTCGGGTCTGGATTCCACGTGGCAGGTAGGGTAAAGTCGCTCTAAGAGAGAATGCTTTGGTAGACTTTCAACTGTGATCTGTCTTCGTGGCTCACAGCAATTTGCTCAAGGCGATTATCTCGAGGGTTCCAGAACCTTAACTCTTCCACCCGACTGGATTTCTTACCGTAGCTTGCTGCTTACGCCAGCTGGCCAGACGCCCAACAGCGTTCGCAAGCGATGTCATGTGACCTGGGACCTGTTCCGATGCGCTGGATCCACCTAACAGTATAAAAGGAGAGGGAGTCTTCTGGCTGTCCTGGGAGCACGATCGTGTATTGAAGACGGGACGGAGTCAAAGCTCCAGTCTTGCAGTAATCTCCTCAACAATATGGGAGTGTCAATTCCCCCTCTTACTGTTGCCATTATCTACGAAGTCGACAGACGCGAAACCCCGCCCAAAACGGCCAGCTACAATAGACCTCGGCCCGACTACGCTGACGCCGTTGCTGCTATTACCAAATCCCTTCAAGGCTCGGGTCACACACCAGTCGCAGTAGGCGACTTTTATAGTCTTGTTGCAGTGTTGGCCGCCACCCCACATCCCAGATGGGACCTAGCCATGAATTTGGTTGGGGGCATACGTGGTGTCGCGAAGGAGGCCCAAGTGCCAGCAATCCTGGAAGCATATGGTATTCCGTTCACTTTTGGAAACTCGCTTGTCATGGCCATATCCGCGGATAAGTCTAAGACCAAAGTATGCCTCTTTCTCACCAATCCTTAGCCCAATGTAAACCAAAGAGCGCAACAACAGCAATTATTCACTGACAGGTTTCTAGGAACTGCTTGATTACCACGGGATTCTCACGGCCCCCTTTACTGTAATCCCCAACTCCACAATCTACTCTTCTCCATTCCATCGCGCAGCGTCCGCAATTGGCCATTCTCGGTATGCCACCGCTCTCAGTGCTTTTCCACTCTTCGCAAAACCTGTAGGTGAGCATACTTCTCGAGGTATCTTGCCTTACAGCAAGATCAGTCGCCCGGAAGATCTTGAACCCGTCGTTGAAAAACTATGTGCGGCATGGCCCGGCCAGGATATCCTGCTTGAGAAATTCTTAGGCGGCAGAGAGTTCACTGTCGCCCTGCTTGGAGAGGGGATGCAAGCTAAGGTCTTGGGAGTTTTGGAAATGAAATGGGGCCAGAAAAGTACACAGCAGATTACCCACGGCTGCGAAGAAGCAGACCAGTTGGTGGACTTTGCTACAGCTGCCTCTAAGCAGGCAGTCAACTGGGATGGACTGGATGTAGTCGAAGTGCCGGCAGACCGAACGGATCCAGTTGTTATCCGCGCAGAAACGGCTGCTCTCGCGGCGTGGCGCGTCCTCCAATGCCGTGACGTGGGTCGGATAGATTTGCGTTCTGATAAAGTGGGAGAGGACGCGATTCCCTATGTACTAGAGGTCTGTACGCACAAATCGACCCTCTGACGGCTCCTGCGGTTTGTATTGACGATGCTGACTGCAGTTCATTGATAGATAAACCCTATCTGTGGATTTACCCCCGATTGGTCGCAGTTGCCATTGATTGCGAAAGCGAATGAAATAGACTATCAAACACTCATCAGCATGATAGTGGAAAGTGCATGGGCCCGAGTTCAGACGATAGCTGAGAGTTAGGATGCCTCCGTACTATTGCCTGGTTGTAGCTATGACTACCTGTGAACTTCACGAACACGCCGATTTGCTCCTTAAACTACTTCAAGACTCCTTTTTCTGTGACGTCTTTGCGACAATCACGCTAGCCACCTTCGTTTTCTCCGTTGCGGAGCGGATTTTCGCCCTCCTGTCACTTTTAAAAACCTGCCTCTGTCATTGCCTCTAGATTCGTGACTTTGCCGGAAGGCATCTTAGGAGCCCGGGATATCAAACTAGCGTGATGAATCGAGCAGGCAGGCTTTACATGCCAGAAATTGGGATGGGCATTCCGGTTCCCGGTGACGTTTTGCCTCGGTCTTTAAGGCATTCATAGATCATGCGCCATCCAGTACCCGTGAATATCCTGTATAGCCGGTCATATCTTGGGGCAAGCTGGAAATAGTCAGGCCATCGTGGGTCATCCATGCTACGCGCCAACTCAGCTGGTATGAAAGGCAGATACTCCTTCCTCTGCAGCCTTGGAGCTTCGCGAGCCCTTATGCCTAGCCATCGAAGCCGGGAGTGCTGTGCCGTACGTATGCCAGATGTCTTCGTCCTGCCCTGCTCTGCCCTGGAAAAGGCTACCGTATCTAAGTTCAAAGTTTGCGGTTGGCAGTTGCTCTTGTCGGAATTGTATTGCTCATCACAAAGAGCTCATCCAGTGCACTGTAGGTGGGCTGGCGAGACACCGAACACTCATCGCTAACATTCTGTCCTTGAGCCGGCTCGGTCCTTAGACCCATTCCATCCTCCCACGCTTTGCCATTTGACGTGTCATCGGACAGAGCCCTAGGTACTTTCTATCTGTTTTAACAAAAGCGGTCATTGTAAAGGATGGTAGGCATCTAGAGGTGTTGTTGGGCCATTGCTCTATGAGACAGACTGGTGCGATTGAGTCCGCGTGCAAAAGTCAATAGGTTATACTGTAGACTGTTCAGCAGCATTCCGAGGTAGAGGGGATTTGAAAGGCTCACCGATAGCTGTCTATTCGGGATCCAGGTTGTTGATAGAAGGATAGGTCATCTTGCAGACCCTGTCTCAGTGACCCCCTCGATTGATCCTACAAGCGGTTGCTAACGGTTGCTAACGGTTGCTAGCGGTTTCTCTCGGTTGTGCAGGGTTAAGAATTACGCTGTAGAGGTGAGCTCCTCGACCTAACTGTTCTTCGCCTGCAGCCGAATAAACATACTACTCTGTCGAATAGACATCAAACTACTGTCCAGACTGCGGGCTCTGGGGAAATTAACGGAGACATTTTTGGGGTGGGGTTTGCAAGATTGGATATTGGCATGTCATGAGAAATTAGAGGACTGCCGATCCTCGTTGAAGGAGGTTCTGGCGAGATTATTCCTTTAATCATTGGATTTTGGATATCTTGTTGTTTGACCAACGCTGGCGAGATTCCATTTATATAAATAGCATGGCAGGCAGAAGAGATAGCAGCTAAAAGTGTACAAAATCCCACGGCAGCAATTATACACTGATCGCCTCTCCAGAGTCTTCCTCATTGCTTGCGATTATCACCCTCAGGCTCTTGCCGGTATTCAGTTCTCGTGTAGCTTGTTTGAGGTTGCAGGTTGAGTGGCGAACTCCTGGTGTGGTTTTGTTATTATAAAAGTGGGGGGCAATGCTGCTCTAATTTAATTCGCTTGAAGATCCTTGACCAGAGGAGATGTCAGCCAACGGCTTACTCGCTGGGTTAGGCTTAGCACCAAACCCCATATTGTTTTGGCACAAGCGACATGCGGTCCTCAACGACAACTCGACACTCAAAAACATATGGTACTTAACAATACTCGGCAGCATGGGGTGCTCAACAATAGCTCCAGCGAGCGCATCAAGGTGCCGAGATATTTCCCGCACATAGGACCAAACTTGTGCTTTACGTTGACAACAATGACTCTATCGAAAGGAAGGTCTTGCACCCCACGAATGAACCCCGAGGACCTGACGATGGCTATAATATACTTCATAGTCAACATCTTCCAATTTTACGACATATCATAAGCGCCGATTCAAGACCCACCGCCAGGACCAATCACCATCGCTCTGACCAAATGCCGCGTCACTACCGTATGAATTCGAGGTCTGCGGTACCGCGAAGTTACGTCACCGCGATTAGGATTCCTACCGCCTATTTCTACGTGGATTGTAGATATGGCGTTTTTTAGGGATAAGAGGAAAAACTCCTTTCCTGGTTGAGCCTCCCATTCTGATCCAGTTTTACCTTTATCATGTTGTTTCTGAGCTTCCTGAAGTGTAATATGATACGGACAGAATGGAATTCTGGTGCGATTCTCAATATCGAGGAAGTTGAGCGCGGTGCCACGAACAGTATCTGGCTGAAAATATGAAAGAAGCTCACAGAGAGTTGTTTGACGGATTCTTTGCGAGGAATTCTCAATAGAATGGTCGTAAACTGAAATCGAAGCTGTTTCATCTTGAGCAAGATGCCCCAAAGGGTCCCGAATGCCGAACTGTGTCAAAACACGATGTAGGAGTGGGACTTGAAATGGCTAGATTGAGGACATTTTGAGGGATTCCGTTTTAGTTAAGAGGATGGCATCATCTTGCGGAAAATGATAAAGCTAGAGGAGCCTGTCGACAGGGTCAGCAGGGTCGATATTCCTAGACACATAGCGTAATTTTCGCTATAAGCCCTCGAGCTATCATACGCTTGAGAGTCTGGTCTGCATCCGCAATATTCAGGCTACCACTTCTACAGAGATACAGGGCATAAGTTTTATTGGTGCACTCGGAAAACTACCAGTATCACTCAACGAAAATTCAGCCTAAAAGACTGGATTGCGGGGGAAATTTTGGAGCGCGGCTTGGAGGAGCTCAAATAGGCTTGTATCTACTCAGGTCTGTACAGAAAAGTCCATAAGAGTTATGTCAGTTGCCGTGATGATCTGGAATGGGCAATATCCAGACAACAAGCCTCATCGTCCGGGCCCTTATCTAATCCACGAAGGGATAACGTTCCCGTAACAACAGGGGGGACTTGCTCGGTAGACCCCGCTTGAATTTGCAGAGGATATGGCTCCTGATCTCTGAACGTCATATTCTCTTTCGCCAACTCTCATAGGCGTTCCCTCAGAGCAGCTGATGATCGAGGGGGGTTTGATGCTTGGGAAGGCTGGTTTTGATCGGTAGATCATCCCGAATCTTAGGAGATATGTCCGTAGTAGTTGGAAATGATGCAAGGGCTATTTCCTTTAAGGCTTCTTGTAGCTCTCTTGTTGCCTTGGGGGAAAATTACGAGTTGTTGGTCTGTTAACTCGAGAGAACGCATCGCAACCTGTAGAGCATTTATCCATGTTGTTCGAGGAAGCACCTGTGTGGTGGTTGTTGATGCCTTTGTCTTAACAGAGGCAGCAACCTGAGTAAATGTGATGTAGGAAGGACTATTTTTTCTGAATCTTAGTGATAAGAAGAGGACAACAAACCGCAGGACGCTTACCAACAGCTCACCTAGTTGCTGCCGCTTTAAAAGGTGAGTCGGGTGAGCCTATCCAGAGCTCGCCCCACCACTTCATCTAGTCATTCCTGATATAAGATGGCTTAGTCAACAACAACACTCATATAAACCATTAATTGGTGACTTTTGGCAGATTTTTGCGAAGCGAGAAATGTCCGTGTCAACTTCTCCTCCCATTGGACACCTATATTAGAGCCCCAATACCACAGTATAGATACTTACGCCGAGCTTCGCTCTCCACCCTGTTGTCCGACCCGTCGCACAACGACATCTTTTAAACATACCGATGCAAGATACTCATTTGTTATTATCGAAACTTCTTTCTCACAGAAGAAGAAGGACCTGCCACGACTGGCGGATGACTATATTTTCGGCTCTAATGGCAACATCAGGTTGGTAGTTGGCCTTGATATTGAATATCATAAGTCTAAGAGGCAACAGTATCGGTGTGGCAATCTAAGAAGGGGTTTGAAGAGGATGGCGTTTTATATCTCTTTGTAGAGAAAACAATTGACGATAAGGTAATATCTCAGTTCTGACTTTCTCAAGTATTACAATCTCGACCCTAACTTCTCTCTCTAGCCCTTCCGGAATGATGATACATCTCCTGTGGCTTCAGGTGTCGATTTAGCCACCCCCTTGTCTATTTTCGCACTTCCTGACACTGTGCCTTTGCCCTTGTCACCAGACTCAGTAATCTCGATTCCATTATGTGAAACTCTATTCCTTTCTCAAGGATGCCGAACTTAAGATGGAGGGGCTGGATGGCAGTGGTATTGAGGAAGAGCTACTGCCGGGGACCCGACGGAAGAAGCCAACATTTAACAATTGATATCTTTAGTCAAACAAAACTCCCGACCGCGTTGATCTTCTGCTTCAGCCTCGTCGACTTCTGATAGTTACCGAATGGAAAGTCGTCCCAATCGACTTTCTGGAAATCTGAGTACTTGATAACCAATACCCTGATCGGGACGCCAAAGCCTCGACCCTGAGCGAATACACGCTCTTTCAGATTTTGCGGCTCAAATTCAACCGTCGGGAAAAGTTCCGCAGTGGAATGATCAAGCAATGGATTAAGAAAGAAGCGGCTCCACAGTTGAGAGAGTTCTCAAGTGATGCAACTAGTGAAAGATGAAGGTCTTGTGCTACAGGCACACCTAGTCATCATTGTCGGGTCACATATCTTATTGTAGGACATGGATAAGTACGGAAATGGCGAGGACATGGAACAAGTAGGGCGTTGGAGGTACCGCTCTAAGAAGTGGAGCATTGCTACGGAAATCTTCGCCAACTGGCTGAGACACAAGGAGTAGCGAATGCGACCTTTAAGTTATGCTTGGTTTTGCTGCAATATGAAGACACCAGGGGCCTTGAAAGCAGCAGTTAGCATCTAATGCAATAACCAAGAATGGTGCGGCAGTCCGCATTGTGGCACAAGAATAAGAATGTACCTGCAGCTTAGGTAAATATATGTGCTAGCACTCTTTCTATCTCGGTCCCACTTGATCGCTTTGTTGTAAGCTTGTGTCGCTATGGAGGCCTGTAAACAAACCCAAAGTGACCCAGCGAAAACGAGGTTTTCTGTGGTGCATAAATTTCATGAGAAAACCAGACAGGAGGCATTGAATCTCAAGCGGAAAAAGGGAGGAACAGGAGAATAAGGAGCAGTATTAACTTTAATTTATTTTTATTTTTTATTCGTGGTTTTTTACTGTTTTGATTCCTCTACTCTTGTGAACTACTGCCTGGGTGGCGCGCACAACGAAGATAGGCAATAGCGGCAATAGTGACAACCATGAGTGGGCAAACTCGCCGGGCTAGCGGTGTTGGATGAAGTGGTGGGGGTCGCGCCCAGGCTTACCCAAGCTCACCTTTTAAAGCGGCGGCAACTGTATTTCTTTTAGTGCCAAGATACAACCGCTTTCGAAAGATCTTGACTTCAGAGAACCGCAACGTCAACACTGTGCGTTGATTGCTTTTCTCGCAACGTACAATTAGACCTCTCCAACTGGAGGTAGTCGTGCAGTTGGCTATATCTACCCACATTGGCCTGTATCTACGCACTTATCCTCTACCAACAACCCGCGAATCTCGGACAGTGACTGGCGAAGGTTCTTGCTCAGCTGTCTGTTGCGGGCTCTCGAGCAGCGATAACGATTGAGATTTGGGTCCAATTCATCCAGGGTATTTGCAAAGTGTTCCAACCTCCCTATTTGTTTGATCTGCGAACATCAACGTCAATCATTAACGCGTATGACTGAACCCTTAGAAATAAATCCTCCCAGTCTTAACATTCTATCCAGGCTTGCAGTTATCTTCCAAAAGCGGATTCTTTAAAGCTCTCCTGGAATTGAACAACGGAACGGCTCTGCGTCCGTTGATGCTTCAGATTTCAGTGCCGTGTTAAGAACACCACCTGGGCTACAAAGCGACTCTTGGCTACATATACATTAGTCACATCGATCTGGGAGCCCCATACTTTCATCATGGAAATGCTCGCAAAGGATATTTAAGCACCAAGATCTCGGTCTTTGTCGGTACAAAAATTTCTGTCCTTAACTCGTTCCAACCATTCACTTTGGAGACTCGCGAAAATTATAGAACACCAACTCCTCCATCCTTATCGGCTAATCTCCTGTTTCAACACCTCTCTGTTCTACCCGCGCTAAACTGTACTCTTTCTTAATCCTTGAGTCCTTACACAAATTGACTAGAGGCTCACAGAATTAGGAGAGCACCAGCTTCTCCATCCTTATCCACGAACCTCCTTCTATCAATACATCTATCTCTGCTCTCCCCGCACTAGATTGCGCCCTCCTCAATTCGGTGCGAATACGCAAAGGACCTAAAAGCATCGACCTTCGGTCGCTATCCTCAACATACCTCCCACCTCGCCTATTGATCTCTCTCCGCGCATCCACGCCAACTTGTGGCAAACGGATTACATCTAAGTGGGCGGCTCTCTTTCCACGCCTACAAGGGGCTTTCAAGGCAATCATGGGTCTTATAAGTGAGTTCTCTTGCTTTCTTTTCATTCAAGGACTACACAGAACAAGAGGACAAGCGGAGAATAAGCTGACGTTTTCTCGACCTTAGTGTGGGGATCAGATCCAGAGAAGGGAAACTCGTCACGAGGCAGCCCCGAGGATACAGCGCAATCCGATACAGTGAATATTTCAATACCACAGGCCGCTTCGTCTGCCTCTCCACACCAAACTACAACTGCTACTTCTTCAGAACCGGTGATTGTTTCTTCGCAAACCGTTACCGTTAGCACGCGTGATCCGATAGTTGTTTCGTCACAATCAGTCAACTCGTCATCATCGACTACATCACGTGGGAACGGAAGAGCTTCTGGAGGTCTTGATGCAGCGGGCCTTAGGGGTGCCAGGAGGAATAGCGACGAGAGGGATGAACAGATGTTGTCGCTTGAAGAGTTTCTAGCAGAAACCAGCAGAGCAACGGCACGGAGAATTGAGATGGAAGAAGAGGAGGATGCGGATGAGGCAAGACCTGCAAGGTCAGAGAGGTTGGCAAATGAAGCAGCTGAGGATCTTGGGGTTATCGGCAGCAGCGTTCCGAATCTCCGTTCTCGTACTTTTCGGCCGTGGCAGGGATCCAATGCCAATCCAAGTAGCTCTAGAAGACAACTTCCAAGAACGTCTGGCAGATTACCTCTATCATCAGCGATGCTGCGGTCAAATGCAGAGGCTTCTATGGCAAACTGGAACAACTTTTCCCGCCAGGAAGGACAGAATCTAGAATCCTTCTCCCAAGTTCAGACACCGCTTCAAAGCGCGATCGCTGGTGGGCCGACTGGTTTCTTTGACGTTGTGCGACGGATACGGGACATAGGGTCTCTTCAAGACGCTCTACTGGAACCTGGACTTCATGAATCTAACCTGATTCCCACCGAAGATTCTGACACACAACGCGAGCGATTCACTGAGGCGCACCGATCTTCAAGACTTCGAGCGTTCCAATCACGGTTGGATCTAATCTCGTCGGAATTTGAGTTGCTTCGTGCAAACAGGATTGAGCTTTCACGGCTTGAGCAAGATGCAGTGAATACTTTACAGTCACTAGATCTCGCAGCTCAGCCCGAATCCGACTCAACAACAAGCTCTACACTTCCTCAAACGACATCGCCTTCACCAGTTGTTTTATTACAGAGATCGCAAATCGAACGTGCTTCTCGAATCCGGCGTGATTTGGACCGCATCGATGAAGAAACTCGTAATTTACGTCACGCCATTCTTCCAGAAAACCCCTTGACGCTACCGACAAACAATTCCCCACGAATCCATCCAGATATTGAGCGTCTTGTACCTAGATCTACCTCGCCTCCGGCCGTCAGTTTCAACACTCCCAACAGAATAGCTCGATCGAGTGCAGCAAGATCGACCCATATCTTGGACCCATCGCAACAGGAGATGATACTTAGGATGATGCCACTGAGAGGCCACGAAGTCTTAGACAGGAGAAGCGGAACTGCAACACAGTCTTTGGCCCGTGTCTCCATGGCTCCTAGAGCGGCTCCATTGAATCCGCCCTCTGAACTGGATACTATTCGGAGCTTCCGTGATGCTTGGGCCCGACTTGACCAGCCTGGGTTGACTGCAGAGGAAAGACGGCAGTCGCAACTTAACATTCAGCGATTGTTCGACCAACGAGCTCAGGACGCTGACATGCGTCCAGACAGTATCTCAATAATTAATCACCAGCAACATTCGAACAGAGGTATCTACGAAGTAATCCCTCTACCTGCAGCCGCTACAGCTCCATCAGCAGACAACAATAGGGAGGTTTTTCGGCATGGAAGACGTCAGGCTGATCCAATCAACCAAAATAGAACTGCCACCGGATTTTCCATTGACAATTCCAGCATGCGTAGCTAAACCCCACGTCTTTGTCTAGGCTTGTAAATATTGTTGTTTTCCTTGTTTAGTCTCACCCAGGAGGGTCTTTGTGTTGCTCCGAGGTGGGGTGCCTTTCCCCAGTGAGGCGTTTTTCCGGATTGGTTTCTTTATATAGCGGGCATAGCATGGGGCCGAATTTAGCACTAGTCTTGTTCTTCGTGGGCCTCTTGGACGGTGAAGGATGCCTTCTGCTGTTACTTGGCAACTCTATTTACCTCTGAGCACGCTATCCTTGCTGGTCATTTGAGGACAAGACTGGATTTCCTTTTTTGTTTATCCGATTTTTTTTTTTCCCTTTCCCTGCCGCTGGCACTTAATTTGATCCGTTCGGAACTTGGTTCAAAAAAGTTTGCAATGGGTTCCGCCATCAAGGGAGTACGGAGGAACACAACTGCTCTCTGGTTGGAAACCCTCTTTTCTTCTCTTCCTTTTTGTATACCTAGGACATTATTATACATACTTCCATCTCTTGAACCGGCTGGCTTGAAAGTTTTTGAGTGAACTAGGGTATATACAATCCTAACAGATGGTTTATAGAAAAGGAGCTTCGCCCTTCTGCGAAATAGTGTAGCAAATTGTTGATGCGTTATAGAAATGGTATACTCGTCACGCAAACCATTCGGGAGATTTATATATTGCGCACTCTTCGCCGATGTCGCACGCCATCCAGGTAGCATCTGACGCCGTTGTGATGACAATGAGCATCATAATGCCACCACCACAATTGTAAACAGCCGTCCACGACGGCTTAAAGATACTGTTCTTTTGACACTCTGGATTCTTTCTTTTATTTCCCACCACCTTCTCGATGCAGCTCGTCTCTTTCTCATTGACATGTTCAGCTCTGACTCCCAAGTTACTTTGACGAACGAACAGCTTCGGCAAACGAACATTCTATTTCACAAGACGCGTGAAGTTCGCAGCCGATTTTGTCATCTCGGTACATTTGGTTCTGGCATTCTCCTGGGGCCAATCGATCCGCTTGGATATCATCACCAATAATCAATCCCACGAGAGGAGGAATCCTTCACGGCTTTTGTCGCTGTTGCTTTCGTGGTTCTGTTATTCTGGTACGATTTGAGTCCTCGCCTTGGCCTGCCGTATGCTGGGCTGAGTGTGTGGTTGGTGGCATCGAACGGTGAAAGGAGCGAGAATTCCATAGGGATGCCAGTAATGGTGGTTAGAGGGTCCGTGGCAGGGGGATTGTGTGGTTGTGTAGTAGTTCGCTTGATCGAACAGGCGGTTCATTGACGAAGGTGTCCTGTTCGCTGATGAAGGATCCACTTGTCTAGCGGAGTGATTATTTCATCAAGTCGTTTGCTTGATAGCTGGAGAGAACACATGCTAATGCCATCACCGCATTTGTGTGTAATCAGGCGCCTATGACAGCTTAACAATGCTGTCGTTTCTGATAGTCAGGGATCCATTATTTCCAAAGATGAGGCTGATTTATATAGTACAGAGCTTGGCCTTAGCTCTGAATATACCTCCCCCACATCGAATTAATTAACATTCCCAAAGGAAGACAGAACAATGGAGATGGGGCGATATTCCACCCTTTCCTTCATAACAGCCAAGTAATCTCGCTTCATATGGAACAGAGATCCCCTATCTCTAAGCACGCAGCTATCTCACAGGAAGGGGGGGGTTGATTGCGTCTGTCCCGGGGATATCCCTAGACGGGCACCCACAGAAGGAAGAAAATAGCTTGCAGGTAATCCGAAAATAGAGTCAGCATAGACTAAGGTGAAGCAATGGAAACAAGACAGATATCAGATGTGAGGAAAGAGGATGAAAATGGTGAAGGCAGAGGAATTGGTGTACATGGTTCTGTGTTGCATTCTGCTGGCTTAGACTACTGTACTTCTCGTCTATATCCACAGAGTAGATATGCATGTTGAGAGGATCAGGGGAAGGAGGGTGGATAGACAGATAGACATACATGGATAGTTTTGATAGAGAGGGATGCCAATAAAAGAAAAAAAGAATTGTGATGATATATCCTCTCGAGGAATCGAACCCCGGTCTCCCTACAAACGGAAATTAATTTTATACAGAACTGGTGGGTGTGCTACCAACTGCACCAAGAGGACGTTGGAATGTCGCTGCTAAGTTGTTCATATACCGCCTTCTTGCCTCCCCAACCACCAAAACAAACAACCAAAACCGCCACCAAGTCAATCATCTAAATGATCCAACTTTCCCTTTTCCTAGATACCCTGACTCTTTTATTTATTCATCTTGCATTCTTCGATTGAGTTGGGTTGAGTGCATTCGTCGTGGCTCGTGTTGTTGTTGTTGTTGTTTATCAAACGTGTTTTTTTCTCCCTGCCCCTATTTCGCCGAGCGTTCTCCCCACCCCGTCGCCTTCAGAGACTCCCCAGGCTATATAACATATCCTAAAGAACAAGGTGAACGGGAGCTGGTCCATATTGCGTCGTGCTTTGAGGTATTGGGGGAGTTTACGCGTTGCGGTCGTCGGGGGCTCTGAAGAGGGGCGGCGGTTTGTAAAAGTGCATCTAAAGTAAAGGTCACCGCTTCGACAAGATAGCCTGAGTGCAGTGCTTGCAACCTTCTCTGTCTTTCCTCTTTTGCGTCCTATATCGCGTAGTTTGAATGCCCTTGCGTTGAGGTGCAGCAGCGTATCTACAGTGTGGTGGGTGATATCGTAACTACCAGGAATCACTCTGCTTAGCATCAAGGAACTGCAATTCTAGTGATCCCAAGATCAAAGCTTCAATAATCCAATATCCCAAGTAAGAACACCCTGGAGCTACTGCCTTGATAGAAAGTTAGTGGGTTTTAGTAACTTGCAAACTTGCAAGGTCGAACCAAACAACAACTACGGACCCGTAACCACGCCAACTACCCACCGGTGGTGAATAACACACAACACGCCACATCTCTCCCGCGCAACGTATTCCTCTTCTTCACTCGCACCTTAAATCGCAACTTCCTCCACATCTCTCAGCAACGTCTAGCTAGCTTCACTTCACTTGTGACTTGCCACGCTCTACCTCTCATCTACGACTGAGCTTTCCTCCGTTGCTCAAAGCAACTCGTCTGAAACTTGCAACCTCCAAACAACCACAATGAAGCTTTCCGCCGTTATCATCGCCGGTTTCGCGGCATCTGCTACTGCCGCTGTACCCCAAGCTAGTTATAATTCTTCCGTTCCTCTTTGTGGCCTCTGTTCGAACTTGGATACGTTCGAAAAATGCTCACCCGCCTGGTTTCTGGCCTTGGAAGCGTAAGTAGAGTACCTTTTATTCTTTTCTCCCTCGCTTTCTTCGAGTGATGATCGCTGTACATCTTAACACTGTCGCGCGGACAGCCCCTCTTTGACACACTCTTGGCCATCAGTTGACAGCTGAAAAGCTGTGCTGCTCCTCCATGCGGCATCAGCTACAGCCCTAACCCTGTTGCGACCTGCACCATAAGTGGGGGCTTTATCCTCCCTTCTGGCTTCGCAGAAACGACTATGCGAACGACCGGTCAGTCCGCGGGAAATCCCTGCACACTCTGCGGCAACGCGGACTCTTTTATCATATGTTCTCCTTCTTGGTATCTTTTCTTGGAAGCGTGAGTTGCCGGCATCTCCAGATCAATATTTTGCTCCTCTCTTTTTGTATCTCTTTCTCTGGATCTCTCTCTCTGTCTCCCCCACATCGATCACTGCATAAGAGAACCCTCTAGACTTCGTATACCTTGCTAACCACAGAAAAGGTGTGCCGCTCCTCCGTGCAATGGCGTCTATGACCCAGTCGGTAGCGGCTGCACCAACGGCGCCTATATCTTGCCTACTGTTACTGCCTCGGGCATTACTGTCGAAGGTTATGGGAACAGTATCGAAACAGTCTCTGAGACTGGCAGAATGGCTTATACACCATCTCCCGCAACCGAGATCGGTAGTAGGGCTACTGGCGCCGTGCCCGCTTTCGAAAACGCAGTCCCCAATGTCCCAAGCTGCGCTGTAAGTTCAACCTCCCTTGCACAATCTTGAACTTATCGCGGGTGACTCAACTGCTTTATCCCTGAGGCATACCCATCTTTTGCATGAATCTGACCAAGTGGTTTCTCTAGAATCCCTGCCTCTTCAGCTCTATTGCTAACGACGGCTGCGAAATCGACGACTTTGCCTGCCACTGCGAGAACCAAGTTAAGATTCAACCTCTGATCGCCACCTGTATCTTGAAAGCCTGCTCTCCAAAAGATCAAGAGAGTAAGAGGAAACCTCTCTCTTCGTGCATGGTTGATACCAGCTCGCACAAACTCAACCCTCTTGGAACCAGAAGAATGCAATCGCTGACTTCGATCTCGCACAAAAATTAGAATTTTATGCAGAGATTGCACAGTTCTGTCAGGAAGTCTATAGCCACGCAGTAAGTAGTTGCCAGAATTTCCTACTAGACAAAACAACAAGAGAACTAAACCAAATTCGAAATGCAGAATTCAACCGTCACCTCCGGGCTCCCAATGATCACGGTAAGCGAAATGCTTATTCCAATCGAGAGCTTCACCATCACCGCACCAGGAAACATGTCAGAGATACTCGCCAACATCACCAGCCTGCTGACCGACAGCGACAAGCCAACCTCTACGCCAGCAAAGGCGACTTCATTCAAGTCTGCATCGAATAATTCCACAGTCATTCCGACCAGCACGTCTTCTGCTCTGGCTCCCATCAAGACTGCTCAGGGTTATGTTGCGCAGGGCGTCATTGCGGCTGTCGGTGGGCTCCTCTTGGTCATCTAGAGGAAGGCAGACCGGCCTACCTCTTTCTCTTTTTCCACTTCTGTTGACTCTTTGGAGCGGAGATTCTGTCTCTGGTCACGCCAGTCATCTCATCGTTTCCTAGCAAGGGGTTGTGTGGTGAGCTGAAGGAGATTTCAAAAGGTGTAAATCATGGCAAAATACAATGAGAAATTCACAAAAGAATAGTCACGTGAATATGCCAGCCAATCAACAAAGGGATATTTAGTGAAACACTCAAACGTCTGTGTTTATCAATAGAGAAGGTGAATTTTATGGACAATGCTCTGAGATTTGCGGTATTTTACAGTTTACAAGTTCACTGGTTATCGGTTGCAAGACGGCTACCGGCGGCCCAGGCTCTAAGTACTACTTACAGGTACATATTCGCCGACTCTCCCCTCCATCGAGAAACAAGGCTTCAATCGGGCTCGATATGGTTCATGTCAGCTTCCCCTTACTTTTTTTTCGATGGGTAAGGCTGATGTCAGGGAAAGATAGAGTACGCGTACGATCTGGAGACGCCGTTGAATCGGGAGCCGGAGTTGAGCGAGTTGGTGCAGAGGTGGGTGTGTCTCGATTCCTGTTGTCCCGACTGAGCCGAGACGCGAAATAGCTTCGTCACCGATGCAGCTGTCGCCTATGACCGCAACCACAGGTGCGAATCCCCCAAGCCACAGAGACGAGTTCGGTAAATGTCAATTGACACACTAAGCCCAATCCCCCACCTGTCCGCCATAACCCACGTCCTAAAGATCGACGGTCTGGTCCACCACCCCCAGTCCCTCACCCCCCACCAACTGCGTACTGAGTTTCCTCAGCACACCGTAACTTGCGCTCTGCAATGTGCTGGCAACCGGAGGCACACCATGCGCACGTTGCTCGCGGAGGTCAGCGGCATCGATTGGCGCGACGGGGCCATCATGAATGCCCGATGGCGGGGTCCAAGGCTCAGAGATGTGCTGAACAGGGCCCGGGTGGCCGTCGATGTCGAGGAGCGGAGGAAGGCGCATGTGGCGTTTGCGTGTCATCAGATGAAATGTCAGGATGATGGGTGGTATGGGGGGAGTATCGAGTTGGAAAGGGGGATGAGTGTGGAAGGAGAGGTTATTCTTGCTCTAGATGTAGGCAGCCTTTCTTCTTAGCTTTACATCCATCCATCCTCCTCCTCCACCCACAGAGAACCAACAATGCAACAGATGAACGACGCCCCCCTTTCCCCCTCTCACGGCTTCCCCGTCCGCGCCCTCGCCCCCGGCATCGCTGGCGCACGCTCCGTAAAGTGGCTCGACCGCATAACCCTCCAGCTCGCCGAATCCCCCAACTACTACCAACAACTCGACTACAAGATCCTCCCTCCCCTCGCCACTACGCCGGAGCTCGCGAAAAAGTATTGGCCGCTGTGTCCCGCGATCCAGGATATGCCTGTGAACTCTGTTGTTTGTGTCCCGGCGACCGGGGAGACTGTTGTGCTTGGAAGAGACGCGAGGGGGAGGGGGGGTGTTGAGGTTGTGGAGGTTAGGGGATATGCGGTTCCGGCGGGTGATATGGGGCCGGTTACGAAAGTCGAAGTTTCCGCAGACGACGGACGGTCCTGGATCCTCGCTACACTTCTCCCCCAACAACAAGAACCCCCAAATCCTCACACTCCCTCCCCCACAACATCTGAGAAATGGGCTTGGACCCTCTGGCGCGCCGACGTCCCCCTGGTCCCCGGCGAGGGTCGCAGGATCGTGAGTCGCGCGACGGATCGAGCGGGGAACGTGCAGCCCGAGAGGGCGGAGTGGAATTTCAGGGGCGTGGCGTATAATGGGTGGGGTGAGGCGAGGGATTTGAACGTTGTGATTGGGGTGAATGGAGGGAATATGAATGGGTATGAGGAGGGAGAGGGGAAGAATGTGGTGGTGAATGGGTATGAGGGCGGAAATGGGAGTGTGAAGTGGTGTTGCTAAGAAGTGAAGTGAGAGGGAGTGGGATGATTACAGATTAGGGTTCCGTGTTGTGGTGAGATTCGGAAGGAACGGTGCCGCCAACGGGATCTATATTATCTACGACTTTTATCCTGAAGACGAATGTGGTGAGCGTGGTTTGAAGGTTACTAGTGATTATTGGGGTCGCCTGCCCGAGGACAGGTTTAACCGGCAGTTCTCAATCGCAAAACTTGCCGATACGATTACGGAACTTCGATTCGGCCGCACGTTTACCCTTACGGAGGTTCTCTATTACCCCGTTGAGCTTGTTAGAGCTGTGAAAATCCCGGAGGATGCTATTATTCGGGTTACCATCACGTAGCTAGATACCTGTGTTTGCTTTGCCCTTCCCTTCTTTTTGTCAAACCCAGGGTTGCGGGATTTTCCTTTACCCTACCCGCTATGGCGGATCTGCCTCACAACTCCCACTGTCATATTACCCCTTCCCGGGAATCCAAGCCCCTTCATCCCCATACCTACAGTGCTGGCAAGTCTCATAGCGCCATGTATGTACTCTACATCCCCAGCAAAGAAACTTAGGTGGAATTTAGTTCTCTAATCTGATCACTCACCTCTGCTGGAAATGGGAGATTAATTAGTCCAGAATCTTCGTGGCGATTTAACTACGTGTCTTTGCCACCGTCGTTTTTCTATCGATGGGCGTACATCAACTACAGAGAGTGGAATGCGACTACCCCAGAGACCCATACCCACGGAGCCCCACCGCGAAGCCCTGTACCCATACGCACACCAACTTTTAACAGTACCTCCCCACCGCCAGGAAAAAATTCCAAAATTTGGTATAGGGGTTTTCCCGGATTCGACCGCGCGGAACAAAACCCGCGGCTAGAATGCATAAGGTGATCAAGTGCCCATTTAAACTCCCAGAACACTCTCACGGATTTCCGCAACGATCACTAACAAATAGATACAGCGAAGGTTTTAGCTCCGGACCGGAATGCAAAATGCCTTTGCTACTGCAAAGTGCCTGTGCTGGCGTTTGTTTACTGCAGTCAGTGTACGGGTATATTATGCGCTCGGCTCATGTTATTGACCGAAAAACCTAATATTGGGGGTTTTACAAAACGCCTGTGGTGGAAAAAGATATTCCGTCATGAGTTCTGTGTTTATACGTTTACTGACCCCAGGCTTCTAGAGATTAGCCGTCATTAGAAACGGGAGAAGTGATCTGATCCTTGTTCATATTGTCAACAGTGGTTTTGTTTGTGGTTCTTATTTAGTTGATATTACGATCAGGGTGGGAATGTTTGGTTAGGTTAGAAGAGGAATGACGGCATAGAACTTGGTGGGTGACTGCCTTTTTACTAGGCTTAAGCTCCTCCCAACCTCAAATCCCCCCTGGCCCCAGTAGCTCACTCCCACCTCAGCTCCCCAGTCCCAAGCCCACCCGATCGGGCCCCACAAGCTTCCAGGATCTAGTCTGTATACCCACAGCGTCGAGCCACTACAGAAGGGCGGGGTGCACTCATGCGCGCACGTTCGCGTATGAAGCTCGGGGGCATTCGGGCTCGGCCCTCTACAGTTGATGTTCTAAACCGTCTATAGAAACCACCTCCACGGTTCCCTGACCAGCTCGGCGGCACACATTACTTGGGAGCGGCTACTACCGGCACAGCCGCCAGCCTTCCGCCAATTGTGATGATCAGGTTTAGTTACTCTTTACATTAAGGTGGTGGCATGTTGCGGCTGTAAGAATAATCATCCTCGGGCTAGAGCTGTTGGTGGGGGTGCTTCTAGAGACCGCGCGGCTAAGATTTGGGCACCCAAACAACCAGCAATTATACCAACCCTAGCTAGGCATGTTTGTAGCCGGCTACCCACCTAAAAATTAGTAAGCCAACCCCTAACCGCCCACAAGCGCCAAATTAGCATTTTGAACCCTAAAAGACCTCTGCCAGGGAGGAGTTTTCGTAGTAGAATAGGGGTGATCAGCACCTGATATGCTTATGCTTATGCTTATATAAGCATATTGCCGTAATTTACTATCAGCAAAATTAGTTATTGCTTATATTAATGCTTACTACTTTGGATTAGCTTTTAATTAGCCAATATCAGAATCAATTCCATTGACAATATATATACCATGGATGTTGAAGTTGCTATATCTGCAGCTGTCATTAGCGTCGCCACAGTTATCCAAGGCATTTTTCTTGCTATTACCCATCATCTAGATTCTGAAGAATTCATAAAAACTCTTAGATTAAAAAGACTTCCATGTCCATATGTAAAACGGTAGTTCATCCTTGAAGAACTATCAGAAAATGAATGTGAATTCCACTTTAGGTATGTTAATGAATGATCTATCTATGCCGCTATATGATTCCTAATTAGATTAAAGGTTTACCAAGTCTCAAATCAACTGTATATCTAAAGTTCTTTGAATAGGTCGCTGCACCTTTTGTGGACGAGCTAAAGCATCACCAGAGGTTGTTTTATGTGTGTAAGGACCCTATGCAAAAGGTACTTCTAGGCTTTGTGGATAGTGTGATGGCAATCGATCTTCTCGTGGTTCGCCGGCGCTCCGATGTGTAGCCGCTGTACAATGCAATATGACTCTATATGGGACGGACTACTTACGAGTCACTGAGTTCCTGAAGGTACGTATTTAGATGGATCGATAACAGCTTAGATTCTACTGATGCTAGAACTGATGGCTGGCCTCTCTACTCAGGCCAGCGTACTATATTTATGTACTGCGGGGTAGGCTTAAAATGACATTCTCCGACACTTGACTCTCTAGGCCGAGAAGATGACTATTAAGAAACCCGCCATTGGGCAGCGCTTCCTCGTCAGACAGCGATGTGAACGTGGCTAGTACTATGACTGGTCCTACCATGACAATTGCTTCCTCCTCAAGAGCCTGGTCTGCCAGGCTTTAAGAGCAACTCAGTCTTACTATCAGTAGCATTCCATGGAACACCGAAACAGCGATCTGCTGGGTCATTGACGACTACCTGTTCAATATGAATCGTAATGCTAACTTCTTGTTTGGGAAAGATAGGAGTATTTGTCACCCCCTTATAAGGGTGTCAGGGCGGTGTCGATCCGCAATAGGATCTTTTGGCCCTAATCGATCGATGCTATCGACGAGGCTTCGTAGGCTTAAGTATTTCTCAAAACTATTTTTTCTTTAGGGTTCACACGTCGACTAAGAGACTATGATTGGGTGTCGGGTACCTGGCACTTCCCCTGCATTCCGCAGTTACAATTCCATACTCGCGTCGACTATGCCCTTCGACAGCTGTCGCTCCGAAATTGACTGAGCAATTTCCTGACTCTTTTTGTTTACTTAGTTGTTTTTAGTCTTTCTCTGTACTAAGTGTCATGGTGGTACTAGCTATAGTGCTAGCCACGTCTATACGGCGGTCCGATGGGGAGACGCTGCCAAATGGCGGGTCTCCTAATAGTCATCTTCTCAGCCGTAAGAGTCAGGTGACGGGGGATGTCATTCTGAGCCTACCCCGCAGTATATAAATATAGTACGCTAGCCTGAGCAGAGAGGCCAGCGATTAGTTCTAGCATCAATAGAATCCAAGATGTTATCGTTCCATCTAAATACATATCTTTGGGAACCCAGTAGCTTGTACGTAGCCCATTCCATATAGAGTTATATTGCATTGCGTAGCGACTATATGTCGGAACGCCAGTAAACCACAAGAAGATCAATTGTCGTCACACTATCCACGAAGCCCAGATGTACTGTGGAGGCTATAAGTGTGCCGGTGGGTAGAAGGATAATGAATTGAGATGGAGATCGGCTCTCCTAATAAGTCAGCCCCTGCCAAGCCTATAACTAACAACTCGCTTACAGAAAACCAATATAAATGCACTTCTTCAGGTATAGAAATGCCCTCCACAGCCGTCTCTTTTCCAAACCTCACGTCCCGCAGGTTCATAGCTTATAGAATAGTAGAATAAGAGCAATAGAAGCAACATGGATATAGAAAACTCAAGTGTCAATATATTAGGAAATAACAAAGGAAATTCTCTCCACGTCAGCTGAGAATAAGGAGTATCATCACATATAACAAACTAATAAAAAAATGGACAAGAGAATTGGATCCACGTCGAAATTCTGATCTAGAAGATATATATCAGCCAAACTGGGTCAATTTCTCAGCATCGGGGTCGTCACATCAGGAAACAGAGTCAAGAATTGGACTCGCAGCAAAATTTCCATATAGAAAGTCTATAGGAACCCCCGAATGTATTATATAGTAATTTCCACCATCTGGAGATCCTCCACTTCTCCAAGGTACATGGCTTTGAGAAATCGCATTGCACTGAGCACCGAGGACCAGGGTATAGATAGGGGTTTCTCTAATTTTCCTATCTATATAGACCTCATCTGCCCCATCCATCCTTCTTCTTTTCTCTTTTCCTTTCGTGTAGCTACCCTCCTACATATGTCGAGTACCTTTGCAGGTAGTATAGCTCCAACTCCTCAGTTTGGGTACTTTGTACTTATAGACTGTAGGACATATGGCGGCATGCAAATACGACGTCTGAGGGGACTCAAAACCCTCCTTCTAGCTTGCTGGAAGTAAAACGTGCGACCTCTATGGCTTCTATAGCGGAACCCTGCTAAATTTTTCCAGGCGGCGATAGAGTATTTAATATACTTATAGCCTCTTCCTAACTGCATTCGACTGAGATTCTGACTTCTAGCTGCCAGCCGCAATTCCAAATGCGACTGCAAATGTGACTCCAAAGGTAATTCCAATTCTAATCGTGATGTTTTAAGCTGATTCTAAACTTTTTAACTGATATCCTTGGTGTTTAGTATGACCCTAAGTTGACAGCTCTCTGACCTGTGAACTCTGCATACTTCATCGCGTCGCATCCATAGGTGATACTGGTATGGGCTATAACCAGCTCCTGGAAGTCCGATCGAGGGCAATAGACTTTCATATCATCGAGATGGATCTTTCGTGGGTCTATTCCGTCCCCATATAGCTTGCTGACCATCCCTCTAACTTCTCCTGGGTTGACTTTAACAAGACGATGAGATTCTGACCAGCAGCTTTCTAGCTTCTTGCCTTTATGCTTCTAAAGCATCACGTTCCAGAGGAATACCAGATCACCTTCATTCGGCTTTGTCCATACAGGGTTTCGCTGTGTTTCCATCCACTTATGTGTTGCTGCCATAACCTGTCGGGCAATCTCTCGCTGCTTATCGCATCACTCAATATGCAATAGATATAGATGTGGTGCATCATCCTCTATATTATCGACTCCTCCACTTTCTTCTACATCTGATATCCAAGTTACTACTGGCCTATACCCGAACATCATTTCTGCAGGTGTAAAACCATGGATTTTCACCAGCTTAATGTTAATCGCAAGCATACTGTTAGGTAGTGAGAGTCCCCATGTATCAATTCTGACTGGTCCCTGATCAATACATTAGGCTCTTGTCCGACTGGTGACTAGCTGTACTGTTCTTTCCACTAGGCCAACTAATAATGGGTATGATATATTTTATCAGGTATTGCAGCGTCTCTCTCCTTCTTCTGCTCAATTTCCTTAGCCTACTATCTAGGATCTCTTCGACTTCCCATTTCTTCTCCCCGACTACTTCAGTCTGTCGGAGTGGGATAGGCATCGGCCGCTCGGATTCCTGACCATTATATGGTTATAACAGTGATACGTGGAAGACTGGGTGAATACGCATTGACTCCGGTAATACTAGCCTCCTGGCGTTGCTGCCGACGAGGTCCTTGACTATGAAGGGTCCCAACCACTTGTCGTCCAGCTTGTCCGAAGGCCACTTGGTCTTAATGTGGCATCTTAATAGCCAGACTTTATCACCAGGTTCGAAGCTTGGGGTTGACGCATGCTTCCTATCGTAGGCCTTTGCTTGTTTTTCTTGTACTGCCTTCAATGTTGCCTTCAACTCTTCCTGGATTTGTTTGATCTTGTCGGTCCGTTCCTCAGCCGCTAGGACTGCCCCTCTCGCCGTCGGTCGTACATCCTCTACTCTTACGGTACTCGGTAATTCTGGGTGGAACCCGTAGCTGGCATAGTAGGGCGATACCCCTGTGCTTGTCTGCTGAACATTGTTTAAGTGGAATTCGGCCAGTAGTAACCATAACACCTAATCTGTAAGGGATCTCGGATCGGGCGCCGCAGGTGTCAGTTTGGGAGTCCTAGGTGTGGGGAGGCCTTGGCAGCTATTGAGGAAGGCAAGGCCTATAGCTCTGAGGTGGAGGAGACAGTGGGGTGACGGAGGCCTAAGAGGGGCGCTCGAGGAATGCGGGGCCGGTGGCTCGGGCGCGGCAAAGGTAGCAGTAGTAGTATTAAACAAGATAAGGGTTGGGCGCCTTCTAGGCGAAGCTCTCGGAGCGAAGAATAGAAGGGGGGTTCAATTGCGAGCTAATGCTATAGATGATGTTTTGACCGATGACC
>JAJDMY020000669.1:0-18974 GCA_022345705.2 Sabuloglossum arenarium | reverse complement strand
GGCTGCGGGACTTCGGGGCAGTCGAATTCGACTCCTCGGGTTCGATGTTCTTAATCGACTGCCCTGAGACAAGCCGGTGCCGGGACCAACCCCCTATATGAGATGCTTGTTGCGGAGGAACTCCATTTCGGCGCCGATTAATAGTCCTACGCGACACGTTATATCGCCTCTCACACTCACGAAGGGATTTGATTCTGCCGCTTTCAAGGACTTCAATTGCTAAGGTAAGTCGCTCTTCATAATCCATTTTAACTACGTGGCTAATGGTTGTGTTCTCATCGCGCTATATCTATGAGGAGTGGAACCTTCTCGAAGAGGGGCGCCCGGTGAGGGTGGGGCGGCACCCGTGGTTTACTGGTACCAGAAGGCTTTTCACTGTTCCGATATGTTGTTATCTTCAAATTAGAAGATAATAACAGAGAATAACCAAGATCTCGGTAGCTAAGAGCACACAAAATTCTAGTAACCACGACCACATTGCCACCTCCTACGCAACCAGGCCCCATCCAACCTAAGAACCTGTCAAGTCCTTTTTAGCCGGAAACTATCTGCTCACCTTTTCAGATCTAAGCTATCATCCAAGTAAACAACATATGGCACCCCCGTGCTTAATTCCAATTTCAAATAAAGTTAAAAACGCTTAGCATTTTCAACAATAGCAATGGTGGCTTCTCTCTTTTCTTGATGCAAACACATAACCGCTGAGTGAGCCAGGCGGACCTATAGATAGGGTTGCTCAGCGGAAGGCTACCGCACTCTAGTTACGCACGGCAATAAATGAACAAGCTTTAAGCAAGTAAAAGTTGCATATATTCAAGTAAGTGTCTTAAGGCGCTTGAGTGCATACATGATAATATCTGCTTAAGGGCTGCGGATATTCCACAGCTAGTCTACCTAGAGGTTCTTAGGTTATTTTTGCCGTTTGCGTGTTCGTTGATTTATTTTGATCATTTGCAAGGATAAATTTTTGCTCTACTATTTTGCTAGCTAAAGGACATATCTAGCTATTGGATAGAATAAATCAAGATTTTTCAAATTTTAACTCTGGCTAAGACTGTTCGCCTATCCACATCAATTAGGCCGACCATTGTGGGTAGTCGTTCTTTAAATCTCCCAATTTGGCATTCCTTTCCGGAGACAACCCTCCGAGAGAATAATCCTGATGGCTAAGCTGTGGGTTTCTTGATAGATATCGAGGCAGAGCGGATATGTATTCGTTAGTCGGCAATGTCTCACGTAAGGTTCCTTGTATGTAACAATCTAAGCTGGTCGGCTCTAGAACAGCCTGACATGTGTAGGTAGACAGAGTGTTGTTGGGTCGGATCAGTTTACTGATTTGTAAAGACATAGGAACTAAATTCGGCTCTACATTTTAAAATAACGCATGAATAATGGGTCTTGAATATTCAACCGATTTGCGGGGCTTATTTCAAATCCTAAGATCTTGCAATTTCGGTATGCTATCCTGCTCGCAGGGGTTTCTTTTGTGAGTAACTGTTTGCTGAAGGTCTGTTGGGTTGGGTGATTTCATTACAATCCCGGCTGGGCGCCCAGTGCCCAGTCCAGCTGGAATTTCAATTTTATAAGAACCCCCCTTAACTATCCGCATAGAATTTCCCATTCTATCCTCCTACAGTCATTCATCCAAATCCAGCAAAAATATCCGTGATTGAAACTAAAGTCACCTACCTTTCTTCCCTTCTCATCCTATATAATTCCCATCCGCCCCCTCCCCCCAGACATTCTTTTAAAATCCATTATCATTTACCTTTCTTCCAATCCTTTAGGATATATCTATTTTGATAAAGATGCATTTCTCGAAGATCTTTTCACTGGCTTTATTAGGACAGGTCATGGGGTTGCCTTCGGGTGGTGTGGAGGTTAGGAAGAGACAGGATGGGGATTTGACGATTGGACCTAAAGCGAATGGTTATAGGTCTTCTGTTTATTTTGTTAATTGGGTGGGTGGTGCGGTGCTTGGTGGTGTATATGGCTTGTGCTGACGGGGGGATAGGGAATATATGGGCGGAACTTCCACGTGATGGATTTGCCGGCGGAAAGACTCACGCATGTGCATTATTCGTTTGCGAATGTCAACCCCACGACTAGCGAGGTGTACGTCCATCCCATCCATTCCCTTCCCTCTAATCCACAAATCTCTCTCTAACCCCCTCCCTTGCATCATCAACAGCTTCCTCTCAGATGTCTGGGCGGATATTCAAAAGACTTACCCGGGTGACAACATCGCTGAACCGGGCAACAACATCTACGGTTGCATCAAGCAGCTTAACCTCCTTAAGAAGAGGCACCGCAAACTCAAGGTCCTGCTCGCTATTGGCGGAATCTCGTATTCACCCAATTTTGTTTCGGCAGCCAGCACGGATTCGGGGAGGCAGACGTTCGCGAGTTCGGCGGTGGCGTTAATGCAGAATTTAGGGTTTGATGGTGAGTTAGTTGAATGTTTTATATTGCATGGGGGATGTGGTGGGTTTGAGGGTTCGAGCTAATAGGGTATGGCTGTAGGTATTGATATCGATTGGGAGTATCCAGGGAGTAAGTTCCAGGATGCCACACTCCTGATTTGATTCCGAGAGACTACGCTGACAAAAGGAATAGATGATGTCGACTCGGCAAACCTTGTGAAACTCCTGATGACACTACGTTCCCAGCTCAACGTGTACGCCGAGAAATACAAGGTCCCAAAGCCTCAACTCGTCGTCTCGTCCTCGGCAGGTAAGTAACATCGACAATATACACAGCATTCTACAAACACCATTCAGAGAAGCTGACTCTGGCCGTTGGTGTCCTAGGACCTGCCATCTATACCAATTCCTATAAAATGAGAGACATGGACGCCTACCTCGATTTCTGGAACATCATGAGCTACGACTTCGCAGGCAGTTGGTCCACCTTGGCCGCACACCAAGCCAACCTCCACGCCTCCAACAGCCTCCCCCTCAGCACCCCCTACAACGTCGACCAAGCCCTGGCCTATTACACCGCCAACACCGAGTCTCGGTCCAAACTCTCCCTCGGTATGCCTCTCTACGGCCACGCCTTCACCGATACCAACGGCCCCGGAACTCCGATTAATGGCGTGGGCCCGGGGAATTGGGGTGCTGAGGGAGTCTGGGATTATAAGGCGCTGCCGCTGGAGGGAACTGTTGAGTATGTGGATCAGGGAATCGTAGCTAGTTGGTGTTATGGTGGGGGGGTTATGGTAAGTTATGATAATTGCGAGATAGCGGGCATGAAGGCGCACTTTATTATGCAGGAGGGGCTGGGCGGGGGCATGTGGTGGGAGGCGAGCGGCGATAAGTTTGGGGCGGAGAGTTTGATTGCGAGGGTGGGTTTCTCCCTAACGTGGAGCATCCAGCCAAATTCCACTTTCCGCTTGTAGATACGTACTAACTTCATTTCAAGGTCACGGATACATTCACCCTACAGAAACTCGACCAGACAGACAACAACCTCTTTTACCCGGGATCCAAATACGACAACGTCCGCAATGGATTCCCGGGCGAGTAAGTGCAATAGCGTATCCTTAGGATGCCTGGACACTAAAAACACATCTACCACCACCTTGTCATTTCTTCTGATCCATCCGAAAAGGGATGGGGTTTTTGGTTGAGACTTACGTATCGATAGATTTTTTTTTTTTTTTTGGTTGTTTGGGGTTTGGAGTTTGGTTGGTGTAGAGTGGAATGTAAAGCGGAAATTTTGCATTTAGATATATTAGGTGGAATGGAAGAATATGTTCTCCCTTAAGAGACTTTTGTTGTGGTCTATATTGTTGCGGAGAATACTACCTTCTTGGTTTTCGGAGGGTCGCGGGATAGATCGGTGATATGATAGCCGTGAGATAGTGTTTAAACGAAGGCGGTGTGGCTAGGTGAATGAGCCAAGATGTGGCGGGTGGTGAGTGAACGGCCTCGAAATTCGAAAAAGAAGAAAGTGCATGTGGAGTGGGATAGATATAAATAAAAAGTAGTTAACCCTCAGACTCTTTCATGTTTGTGGAATTTTTGGACAGAAGAATTAAGATAGATGCGCCCGGCTGAATCTCCCCCCCACCAAGAAAGCGGACCAAGAAAAGCCAAACCAACCACACACACACACAACCCCTGAATCCCATCAACAACTGCACTGGCGCATAGATCCTCCATCCTTACTCCGTGCCGACTTTCTCTTCTCATCCGCAAAAAAAAGAAAAAAGAAAGCAAGCATGCCGCGACAAGGTAAGGCTGATCGATTGCCTGGATTGTGGTTCGGGCGCAAGCGAATAGGGATGGGTGGGTGATTTGCACGCCCCTGCATGGATGGGCGCGTGGGAAAAGGGGATCAAATCACACCGCGTTGTGCCAGCCGCCGTCATTGCTTGCATTTCTTGCATTGCTTGCTTTGCTTGCTTTGCTTTCTTTGCTTTCTTTGCTTGCTTTTGCTTCTTTTGCCCCTTTACCCTTTCAATGTCTCCGATTTGGAGTTTCGCAATCTTTGAGAGATTCCCTTTCCGGCGTCGGGGATCCGTCTCGCGGCTCTCCGCTCGCCCTCTTCTCCCTCGCTGATTTGCTCCCTCTTTACCCACCAACATGGTCGGTTCCCTTCCGGCGTCCCTTGACGCCCACGCATTAAAGATCCCCGCCCATTTGCTCCCTATTCTGCCCGCCAAGATGGCCTTTCCATTTTTGGTGGTTTTGTGCATGAACCTGGCAGCTAGATGGAGGGTCGGCGAGCCGCACTGGATGATAGGGGATGGAGACGTGTATAACTCAGTCTTTTGGCCGGTTCTCCTTCGGTTCCGCTCTTTGTCTCGCACTTAACCCTCGTTTTTGGATCTGACTGTCATTTTCGTATTCTAGACTACCTCGTTGTGTGATATTTTCTTGGGCACCTCGGGTAGCCGATCTTTCGTTTTGTTGCTCGAGGCCCGGTTTGTCTTCACCCTATTTGCCGTGATTCTGCGCTCGTTATCCTACCGATAGGCGAAGCGATCTCTCAAAGTCGATACTCCAGTGTCCAACCCAAGTCTCATTGACAGACTCGACCTGGCTTAGGGTTGATAGTATAGGACGGTATTTGACTGCACCGCTCGCCGAGTTGCCGTTACGATCGAAACATGTCGGGGACTCAGGAACGGCTCACAAGAGTGTTCACTGCAACTTTGGAGGAATCAAAAAACACAAAGTTCTGGTATATTACGGTCGCTATCCGTACGTATTCCTTTGATCACGCTCCTTTCTCCTCATTCCTGGAAGAATATTCCAAAACAGAATGTTACATGGGAGACCGCACGCCACACAAGATTCGCAAAGGCTCAACTGACATCTTTCTACTGGTTCTAGTGGCTTTCGGTTTCTCAATTGCCATACCTACGGGATCCATGTCCCCGCCGGCTTCCCATATGACCCTCTTCGCGGTCAATCCTCATGTACTCGCTCATCGATATAATGCGTATGCCGAGAATGTCACCGGCATCACTATTTATGATGATGATCGACTTGATACGGATCTCGAAGTCCTGCCTGAAGTTTATAAATTCGGAATGTCTGGTCGGTTTCTCTTCCTGTGGTGTGATCTTCATCTGCATCGAACAATCTCCCGCTGATTGGCTTGATAATCTATTCAACCAGGCGTTTGTCGGATGTTTAACAAAACAAATCAGGTTCATTGTACCAGGCAGTTTCCGCAGTCTCTCGACCTCGATGCCGTCATCAGAGAAGATATTACCAAGTCGTCCTTGCCGGGCCCTGTTGCCTCCCAACTCCAATCGTTTTGGGACTCCTGGAGCCAGAACAGCACGCAGAACACCGCGGCAGATAAAGCATTCCGCCAGTCTCTCGTCAACGCCTCCGCCGGATTGACCGTCACTTCTCTGGTCATTTCACCGATAGGCATTGCCATCATTGTCGCCCTGCATAAATTAAGATTCGGGATGAAAACGCCTGTCCATACTTACGTTGCGACGGGCTTTGCGCTCTTTGATGCCGCCTTGATGGTCTCTGCAGCAGTGTTATGGATTGTCGCGAGTGGACGGTACGCGGCGGCTTTCGAGGCCAGCCTGGGAGGTCAAACGGCAGCCAATTCGCCTTACTGGAGTGGCATTCCTCAGTATCCTTCAGCCTACGGCCTGCTGGTGTTTGCCTGTGTCGCGCTTGCAAAGCTTTGCGTTCTGCCCGTCCTTGCGCTTGTTTTCCTAGTTATTCTCCCTCTTCTACTCATCGTTGCGGCATTTATTTTCCTTTGGGTCGTATTAATTGCTTTCAAGTGCCTATCGGCTATGCTCGATTCTTGCCCTACTACGACATACGTCTATTATTGAGGGAGGGGAAGCCCTTGGTAGAAAAGGCTGCATATTGCTGATATAGTGTCCTTTACTAACTTTGCAATTATGTAATGGCGTTTAGCAATTCGAATCTCATTCCGTCTTTGTTACATTTTTATGGAGTTTTTAGCAAGTTAGTATATCTAGCTGGAGAGGCGGGCGTTGCTATCAGACGCGATCCTGCGGGGTCGTGAGAACGTGGCATAGTCGTTACACTGCCCTGTTTCCGTCTCTCGTCATCATTTGGTACCATGTACTCTTCTACATCAATGCTGTCTTCTCGTTTGTCAGATCATCTGGCAGCGTCAATACCCCTCGCAGTTCACCTGGCGGCTTGTTCTGACAGAACGCAGGCAGCTACTTTATTGATGTTTCAAGAAGCGTCTTGATTTCGAGAAAGTTTGTGGCCTGTTCGAGGAGTTAGCCTGGTGCTAGGAAGCCTTTTAGTGGCCCGGTCTCACACCTGACTCTATGAAACACTAAAACGCTATGCAATTTAAGCAAACTTCTTTCTGGTTTGAATCTATACATAATCCTATGAACCACTAAAAACATTATGCTTCAACAAACACCGATCATGAAATGCATAACGCCGTATGGTCTGGAATCTTCCTGAAGCAACGTCATATAGCAACCGAACCTAGTGACGTAAAGTAATGAAAGAGTCTGGCTCCATTAAAAATTCTCCAATCTTGACAGATTACAGCATAAAAGTAAATAGATTTTTGGCGGCTACTTCTACATTTTATCACACCTATCTATCATCTTAATTATCCTACAATAGATCCATCAAATAACAAGGGAACGTATCAAAAGGGCGCCGGTACAGACACACCCCATTTCGGTTCGCTCACACCCCCCCACCTAAATTTTAGTTAAACACCACCTAACTTTAGCGATGGCTGCCAACTGGACCCTGCACCTTTTCATCACACACCACAGCATAGCAAATCTGGGCCGACATGATGTGAATTTCTCAATTTTACACTAATGAGCCATAGTTTGCAAGGCTCCAATGTGGATTAGAATTCTTGGGACTATAACGTGGTGCAGTGGTGCAGGGCGCAATGGGGGTTGGGGCGCGCATTGCTCCTTTAGTTAAGAACCACGCCTATCGCCCCCTCGCTTAGTTGCCTCAAATCCCCATGGACTACCCTGAGGCCCACCAAAGACAGCAAGGAATACCACCAACACCACAACACCAATTGGAAATCTGAGGTGATAGAAATCTGTAGTCGATACTGGAGATTTACCAGAGACCAAGGAAAAATTATTTGAAGCATTTGTTATGATAGTGCATCGCATGTGCTGCAGCAGTTTTTGATGGGGGTGTGAGCGAACCGAAATGGGGAGTGTCTGTACCGGCGCCCTATCAAAACTTGATTAAACTACTGTAAATCGTATAGGATGCAAGCCTCATGAATAGGCAAGATTGCTAAAGGGTCGAGAGTAGTCGACCATAGTAGACCTCAAGCACAGGTGATAAGCACCAGCATGGAGTTTCAATTTAGAAAAGTAACGACTGTGGATAATCAATAAGAGGAGATAGTGGGGGAAACAGGGAGCTTGGAGTTGAAGTTGAATAGGAAAAGCGAAGATGTGGACTCAGCATTGTAACCCAGGATCAACAGCCGGCAAACATAGTCAGCAAAAAGAAACGCTTTCAGAGACAAGCTTGGTTAAAGGAGACAAACACATGACTTGAACTTCGGGGGTTATCTATCTTACTTCTGGTGAAATCCGTCTTTAAATGACGCGGACACCTTGAAACAAGTCTAAGGCAGGACACCAAAAGGAAAGAAAAGCAAGCATCTGACCCCTGACCATGTTAACTACCTGCAAGCATAATGGACGTCTTCAATACAAACGAGAGGAAGTTGCTCAGATCACAGCAATATCGTCGGAGGATAAGAAGAGACTAGGCCATAACCATATTGTTTCGGACCAAGAAGAGAGTGATCACAAGGACCACGTGAAAGACATTTCGGAGGTCGTGTCGTCGGCACGCTAACCAATTTATGGCCTAGGTTGATAGGGATATTCGCAATCACAGCATCTTCGATGACCACAACTAGCGCACGCTTCGGGGGAATAAACCATGCTGTTCATGTTGCCACACCTCTCTTGACAACATAACCAATAGGTTACCGCTTCCATGTCTGCCGGAGCTCCGAAAACTTCACTAGTTGAGTCGGAATCACGCTGCGGATGTCCTTCCTCGTAAATAACCACAAAAGATTGCGTTTCGACCAAGCTTTGGGAGTCAGTTTTTGCACATATAGGGACGACAGAGAGAGAATTATTCCAACTATGGTACCTCATAGTGTCTAGTTGTCCAAGAAAATGATATCTGGCTAAGAGCATGCAGATATTGCTGTAAAAAGCTTGTTGGATCTTTTGATGTGCGTGAGAGCGGAGATATGTTTCGAGCTTGGATTTTTGACGTAGGGAGAATGGTCTCTGCTCTGTCTTCATGGCTGGGAACCCAGAGATTTATATTTCACAGGTTCACTATTCTGAGCGTGTTGAGCGTTGATAGCCTCAAAGTCTACGCTAGATGTAGAGTGAAGATGTATTCATCTGATGAAGGTTACTCGGACTATCATAACGTTGCCCGGAGTTCGAGGTAGAAGAACGAAGTGAGGCAAGCATTCTCGCGTGGTGCACATTAGCGGCGCATAAGAAACGATCTAGCATCAACAAGAAGCGGTGAAGCAATATATGAGATGATGGTATTTGAGGTTAAGAGCCGGGGAAAACAGCCTTGTATCTAAGGATGGATCGTCGAGGGTATAGGGCTTAATAATGGACTTCACTTGTATGCACTGCACAAAGGAGAGACCACCATCGTAATACTTAGCCTATCCGGGGAGGAGCGAGGTTGAGCCGCAGTGTATTTGCGCCCCGAAATAGTGATACCGTGATGCACAACCGAAGAGCGTCACGGATGAAGAATGAATGCTAACGTAGGAAGAGTATGTGGATTGTCCGTCATGAGACTACATTTAGATGACTAGTCCAAGTATATTTGGGGCTTTCTAGCGGAGACCATCGTGGTGTATGAAAGATCGAGGTAGTTAACTATTGTATAGCCGTAAGCCTACTATCTCGAAACGTCGTACGGGATTCATTATACTTCAGAAGGGCTGAAGTTGTAGCCGTTTCTTGTGCCTGCCGATCAACGACCCATGACGTAGCTTTGCCAGCCCTAGATACTGTATGTTCTCGCGGTCGGGTGACAGAAGCTTGTTCCTCCTTCCAAGGCGAGTCAATGTCCCACAGCGCTAGCTAAGTCGTTTGGTGGATATGATATGCTATAATAGCGTGCTCTGCAGCTTCTGGCTGACCGCCATTTCAAATATATGAAATGCCTTGAATGAAATGCGTTCAGTAGGATAGTTGTCACAGAGATATTGCACCACATGATGTCCGTTGCCCGGAAGCCAGTCGAACCGGCGAACTGTGAATTAGTGCATATCGACTTAAGGAGCGGCTACGGAGCCTCCTGACGAACATCTTACTGTTCAGCAGCGATTCTTAGATACGCCCTGTAGCCTTGCCGTATTTGATGGCGGGTTGGGCAAGACAAGGCCAGGCCAGGCAAAGCAAGGCGACGATCGGGAGGCTATGTCACATGATAAGGCAGAGGCATATGGTTACAAATGGTTAGAAGCGGACAAGTTGACCGTTCCAATTTATAAGCGAACCCACGTAACGAACGTAATGAACTCCCTCCCCTCCACTATTCTATTGACAGTGAAGCCCACCTCCCCCCAGCCTTGGGAAGAAAGCGTATAGACTTGCCTTAGTAAGGGAAGTTGTCAGCAGGCCAAGATCGCTAGGATATCTATCAAACTGCCGCTAGCAAGGAAGATGGAAGACACTTACGTAACAGATGCGGGAAAGGTCTTGGGGTTCGTAGTCTCATCTATGCCATGGTGACTTTCGGAGCCGAAGTAAGGCTGTCCGGGCGAGATCCAGCCAGCCGCCAATGCAGTTTGCATCAATAGAGTAGGGTCAGCAGCACCCCTAACATCAATTGCCTTGGTGGAGCTTCCATGGTCAGAGAATACTTTTTTTTACACGTGAGTTTATCAGGTCATATGTTTCTAGGTCTATGCGAACCAAAAAAACCTTAAGTTAGCATAGGATATTCCACCACACACCTGCCTGTCTTGTTAAAACTAAAAGTTTCATTTCTATCCCAACCAGGAGTCTTCATAAGTAAGGCATATAGAATACGCATTTCATAATTTCACTTTGGACTCTGTGCATTCCAGTATAACCTACATACACCTAGAGCGGAATAACAGTACGTTTAACTCTGTTCAAGCGTGTAGGTGCCTATAGGCCGCTCAGACTAGACTATATTTCACAGGCTCGTAGGGCGGATAGACAAGCACTATTTGGCCCTCTGTCGAGCCAGGAAGGCTAGTGGAAATATATTTCCTAGACCAACTAAGCTATGTAACCACGTCTATGCCGATCATGTCCTCCGCCCAATTTCTTGAGCTGTTTCCATGCGTAGTGCACCGCCGCACCTGCGAGTAATAAAGCAGGAATCCTAATGCCCAGCAATAACTCTATCTGTAATGAATTAGAATTATCAGAAGATGATGCGGAAGTGGCGGGTGGCAGAGAAATTGAAGTTGTTAGATATGGAAGTGGGGGACGAAAAACTCGACGGCAGTTCTTGGGAGGGCATATCGGTATTCGAGGTTATTTATTACTGGGAGATGTTAGTGGAGCCCATTTGATAGGGTGTCGGTATATCCACACCCCTTTTTGGGGCGGCTACTCTGTTTTGCGTGGCCACTCCCCGCCTCACCACACAATGCAGTTGCATTCGCGATGCAACTATTGATGAGCCTACTAATAGAAATACTAATTTATGTTGTAATAATTTGGAGCGGACAAAGACTAGATTCGGCGAGGGCGAAGCCCGAGCTAAATACACGAAATAATGACTAAAAAAGGGGTAGAACCGCCTAGAATTAGGCAACAATAAACCATGTCGAGCTGAGATTGCTTCGCCATCTCATCTCACCACCGCCACACTAAGACAGTTTATACAGTCACATTTTCGCACACCTGGCTTAAGTGAAAATATTTTCTACATAACTCAGTTTGAGCAATCCTCAAATACGCAAAGGCTGTGGGTATTGCCACGCGAGGTTTTGGTAATACCAAGCTCCACTACAGCTGGTTAAGCGAATGCCTAGTTTTCAGCAATGCAATGCCTAAAGTAATCCCTAGAGCAGGTGCTTTCCTGTCACGGCAGCCAAGCCGTTCCAGGTGTAGGCAGTAGGCCAGGCCGACCGCCTATACAGGAGGAGAAGGGACGACCACCCAAAGCCATGCCAAGATTGGCATCACGGCGCACCAAGGCCATTCCAGGTATAGGTGGTCGGCCAGGACGACTGACCATATAGAGGGAAGAGGGCATTGACCTGGTTCAAGGTCACAGCCGGTAGGGGGCTCGGCCATAGTCGGTCGAGCGACCTGAAGGCCGATGTTTGTTGGGGGCAGCATTGCCCAGGGCAACGCCTTGGCGGACCCCAACCGCGTATATAGGACCGACGGGGCCCTCGCTAGGAACCCCATTGGTCAATACTTGTATTTACCTAGATAGACATTAGTTGTAGCTAGGCCGACTATAGTCTATGACCCTGTCCTATCTTAGCTCGTTTCCTAGCCTACTTACATGATGGTCAGCCAGACGACGTTGACCATTACCCCGACCGTCGCCTACGGCACCCAGATCGCTGACCGTAGTCGGCTGTGACAATTGACCGATCGAACCTCGCCGTACCTGTCAGCAGGAAAGGGAATGGATTCACGAATGGAAGGAGGAAACCGAGAAGATAGTGGGGTAGTGGATGCATTGGTAGTGCAGGTGGAGGCCCTGACACTACAACACGCAGCATTAGAATCAGGCTTGAGGGAGCTGGACTAAAGAAATGAACAGCAGACTCTTATACTGGAACAGTTATTAGCGATGAACAGACAACCCAAAGCCACGCCAGGCTCGACCTTAACACCATCGACACCCAGGATCGTAACTCCATCGCCACGACCGGAGTTACCCCACGACCTACCGGCGCCCACGTCAACAGCGAACTCATTTAGGCACTCGTCACCCCCAGAGTTCAGCGGAAAACAGTCCGAGTACAGCAACTTCATCAGCCGACTGGACCTATACTTCCTATTGAACGAACGTACCTTTTAGTCCAACCGACAGCGAGTGCTATTCGCAGTCTCGCGCCTACGAGGCATGGCGTACAAGTGGGTAGAGCCAAAGGTGAAGGAATATAAGATGGGAGGAGCGACGGTAGTCCCGTGGATGGAAGATTATAGCCTCTTCGTGACAGAGCTGGAGAAGATGTATGGCGATGGGAACTTGGTGGCAACAGCTGAAAGACAGATTCTGACGCTAAAGAAGACCCACGGCGTCCAGGATTATGTGACAGCATTCCAGACAGTAGCAGCTAAGCTGCATTCCTGGGGCAATAGCGCACTCGCATCACACTTCTACGTCGGCCTGAAGAACAGTATAAAGGACGAGATCGCAAGAGTAGGCCAACCAACCGACTTGGAAGGGATGATTTCCCTCGCCCTCCAACTCGACCTTCGATGGTAAGAACGTAACCAGGAGAAGACAGACGAAGGGAATGGGCTGGGAGCAAGCCTATCAAGTCGCTTCTCCAAGTCACCAAGACGGACTAGGCGGATAACCACCCTTCCGAGCGACCATGAGAATAAGATGGAGATTGACGCAACGATTGAGGGGAAGGAATCGATAAGGGCACATCGTAGGAAGAACGACCGATGCTTTGAGTGTGGGAAACCAGGTCACAAGAGGCCAACCTGTCCGGAAAGAAACTCGAAGGGTAAGGCCAACGTTTCGGCCACGAAGCAAAAAGACCCAGTCCCAGACCCAGACTCGGAGTTGGAAAATGAGTAGGTCTGGCACTGGAGGCCAGGCCGCCAGACCTACAGCAGTCGGCCAGGGGGACCTTAGAGGAAGAATAAGAGAAGAAGGTAGCAGCGACCGCAGGGCAGTCAGGGCACTTTACCTTTCAAGGACGAATCCAACCTAAGGGACATTGCAGTTGGCTGATTCAGATCATGCTAGACAGCGGTGCCACATCCAATTTCATCAGCAAGCAGTTTGTCGAAGAGCATAGGATCCCGTTAGAATGAAAGAACAAACTAGTTCCACTATCGATTATAGACGGGACACCACTCTCATCAAGGGCAGTCACACACTATACCAGGCGGTGCGATCTCACCCTAGGAATGGAGGCTCAGCATAGGGAGACCCTAAGCTTAGATGTCATACCAATGACGAACTACGATGTGGTTCTGGGTATGCCATGGCTGAACATATATAATCCATGGGTATACTGGACGAAAAGGAAACTGGTGTTCGAGTAAGGCTACTCACACTCGGTCACCGCAGTTGTGAACGCGACGATAGAGGGCAGCTGGGTAGCGGCCACTGTGGAGGAAAATGCCGACAACCTACCTGAGGCCTACAAAGAATACGAGCACCATTTCAGAGAAGGGGAGGGAAAAGGTGAAGAAAATTGGCTACTGCAACACCAACCATGAGACCTAAGCATCGAGCTTATGGAAAACAAGAACCCACTGTGGCGGCTGATCTACACGATGACCGAACCACAGAGCGAGACCTTACGCCAGATGATCGAGGAGAACCTGGCTAAAGGACTAATTAATGAATCAAAGTCACCTGCAGGAGCCCTAGTCACCTTCGCGACTAAGAAGGATGGTGACCTGCGGGTGTGCATGGACTATCGAAAACTCAACGCGATCACGATAAAGAATCAATACCGCTTACCCTTGATTCCAGAATTACTAGATAGGACTCGAGGAGCGCGATACTTCGCCAAGCTAGACCTACGAGGAGCCTACAACTTAATACGAATCAAGGAAGGAGACGAATGGAAAACGGCTTTCCGGTCGCAATTCGGTCACTTCGAATAGCTAGTAATGCCCTTCAGCTTGACAAATGCACCGGCGGCTTTCCAAGTCCTGATGAACAATACCCTGATGGAGTGTTGGGACTGCTATGCGAGCGTATTCCTGGATAACATTATCATTTACTCCCGAACCATGAGAGAACATCGACAACACATTAAGGAAGTACTAGAACACCTGGCTAATTCAGGCCTATACCTTAAACGGAAAAAGTGTCAATTCCACAGGACCAAGGTAGAATTCCTAGGGGTAATACTGGGTCGCAACGGAATACAAATGGACCCCAAGAAGGTGAAGGCGATAACGGATTGGCCGATGCCCAGGAAGGTTAGAGAGGTACAGGCTTTCCTCTGCCTAACGAACTTCTATAGACGCTTCATATGGACTAGTCGGGTCAAACATTAAGATTGACAGCGCTACTCAAAAAGGACGTCGCTTTCGTATGGACAAAAGCGGCCGAAGAGTCCTTTTTAGCAATAAAGCAAGCATTCCTAGGGGCCGACATCCTAGGCCAGTTCAATCAGGACCTACCGGCCATCGTGGAGACCGACCCATCAGACTTCGCTTTTGGAGGATGCTTGTCACAACTGGACCCGAAACTTGGTATAATGTGACATATTGCATTCTACAGCAGAAAACTCATTGAGGCTGAGCAACGCTACGAAATCTACAATAAAGAGATGCTAGTAATAGTCGAATGCCTGAAGCAATTGAGTGTCTACCTGTCGGGAGCGAGTCTACAAACGAGAGTATTCACCAACCACAAGAACCTGAAATACTTCACAACAATGAAGGTGCTCAACAAAAGACAGGCCCGCTGGGCCAAGGAATTAGCATAGTACAACTTCACCATCACCTACCGCAAGGGATCACTGAATACGAAAGCCGACCTCCTTTCACGCAGGGCCGACTACATCCCGGCTGGGGGGGAAGCAACTGCGAGGGACCCACCACTCATTCGCCCAGGACAATGGGTGGCGGCTACGTTTAGCCTAGCAGTATTTAGCCTGGATGAGGACCTAGCCGACTACCTAAAGGAGGCCTACACCAAAGATGAAGCCTGCTAGAAGGCTAAGAGGCCGACAAAGAAGGGTCGGAATTCTCAGTCACCGAAGACAGAATCCTACTTTACAAGGGACTGATCTATGTCCTGGATAACAAAGATATCCGCTTGAGGCTAATGGCAGAACACCATGATAGGCCAACGGCATGCTATCCCAGTCGAGACAAAACGTTAGAACTACTGGAAAGGAACTACTACCTGCCAGGGGCAAGGAAGTATATGGAGACCTATATAGCAACCTGCGATATTTGTACCAGGGCCAAGCCGCCACGCCACAAACCTTTCGGTCTACTACAGCCATTGACGATACCGGATAGGGCATGGGAGTCATTATCGACCGACTTCATTGTGAAGCTCCCACCATCGCAAGACACGGCTAGGGCGGAATGCACGTTCGACTCGATATGAGTAGTAGTCGACCAACTGACGAAAATGGAACATTTGGTACCCTGCAACGAGATGATCACCTCAGAGCAGCTGGCTCACCTCTACCTGGAATATATATTCACGAGGCAAAGAGTGCCAAAATCGATAATATCAGACCGAGGCAGCCCATTCTCTTCGGGATTCATGCAAGAATTCTGTAGGAAGCTGGGAGCCAAAACCAACCTTTCGACAGCCTACCACCCACAGACCTACTGGCAGACAGAACGAACGAACCAATTACTGGAGCAATATCTACGAATATATTGCAACTATCAGCAAGATGATTGGGTGTCATGGTTACCACTGGCCGAATTCCATTTAAACAATGTTCGGCAGACAAGCACAGGGGTATCGCCCTACTATGCCAGTTACGGGTTTCACCCAGAATTACCGAGTACCGTAAGGGTAGAGGATGTACGACCGACGGCGAGAGGGGTAGTCCCAGCGGCCGAGGAACGGACCTACAAGATCAAACAAATCCAGGAAGAGTTGAAGGCAACCTTGAAGGCAGCACAAGAAAAACAGGCGAAAGCCTATGATAGGAAGCATGCGTCAGCCCCAAGCTTCGAACCTGGTAACAAAGTCTGGCTATTGAGATACCACATTAAGACCAAGCGGCCGTCGGACAAGCTGGTCGACAAGTGGTTAGAACCCTTCATGGTCAAGGACCTCGTCGGCCGCAATGCCAGGAAGCTAGTATTACTGGAGTCAATGCGCATTCACCCAGTCTTCCACGTATCACTGTTAGAACCATATAATGGTCAGGAATCTGAACGGCCGACGCCTATTCCACCTCGACCAACTGAAGTGGACAGGGATGAAGAATGGGAAGTCGAAGAAATCCTAGATAGTAGACTAAAGAAATTGGGCCGAAGAAGGAGAGAGACGCTGCAATACCTGATAAAATGGGCTGGATTTCCACATATCGAGGCGACATGGCAATCGGCTGATGATACGGCCAACGCAGAAGAGGCGGTCAGGGAATTTCACTCACACTACCCCACCAAACCAGGACCGACGACCTAAAGTAAGCAAAAGTTTACGACTATAATCTTTAAACTTACAGCATAAGGTGTCATATCGGGACCGAGGGAATGCAGTTTGGAGGCGAAGAGAATTGCTATTTTATAAATACATGATAAAAATATGCAACAGGTACGAAACAACGCCAAAAGAAAGGAAATACAAAAGCTAAGATACAGGAAAAGGAGAAGGAGAGAAACAAAGGAAACCAACAACTGACCCATCATCCAAGACACTCGAGAGCCCACCGAAACCGTCCCATCTCCGACGAACGCACCACATCCGAATCCTGCAGTTTTTGAATGGTCAGATCCTGCACTGCGATTTACTGTTGAAAAGTAGCAATCGCCTGGACCTGGGCTGCAACGGTACGTTGCAGTGCCTGAAGATCATTCTCCAAGAGGAGAGGACGATGAGCATCCGGGCGAAGGGACGATCCAGAACGCGAGCCTGACCGTGGTCGAATAACAGTACCACGGCCAGAGGAAATGGAGGGGAAACAGATAGGAGAGGCAGTGCGGCGAGGGGGAAGCGATCGGGATCGCTGAGGAACCGACCGTGGCCGACGAACAGGGCCATAGACAGGACAACGACCACCACCACGACCGCGAGGAGGCTGGTCGGTCTTGACCTATGCCAGTTAGCAAAACTAAACAAAGGAAGAAAAGACGATCAACCTACCGGACTCCTGATCACTACGCACTCCCGGGGGTGCGGAATCCCCAAAACCAACGGGCCAGGGTGCTACCGAGTAATCCGTTGGAGAGGGGGCGAAGGAACACCCTCGTCGTCGCCATCGTCGCCGTCAGATAGGCGGGCGACATCCCCCGACCCGAGTCCCTCTGACATGATGGGCGCGAAGGCCGGGAGTGGGATCAAGGGGTTGGCGGACAACTCGGGAATTGGGGGATTCTATAAAATAATTAGTAGGAAAACAAGAGAACAGGGAACAGGACTCACCACAGCACACCCCTGAGCTTTTAAGGTGCACAGGGTGCAAGCAAACATCTTCCCGGCTGCAGGAAGACCAACCCAGCAGTATGGCTGCCCGCCCCTGCAACAGGCAGTACAGCAGGCACCCCCGGACAGTCAAACTGCCCTGACCAGAATCTTATTGACTCTCAGGAGAGCGTTCGGCTGCGTCTTGCTATGGCTGGAACCAATAGCACACAAGGACGGACGCAGATGACTCGAGAGGCTGGCGACGGGAATGGCAACGACTGTAGGAAGTCCCGGGGTGCCAGAAACAGCCGTCGCGGGATGATTAGCAACGTCCTCGAAAACAGGAGGAACGACATCAGAGCCTGCGACAGGCGAGACTGACCTCCCAAGGGTCAAGGACCCAGGGACATGGGCGGGTGGACCAGAGGGTTGGTGACTGGGTGTCGCTACAACTGTGGTGGTGGAGGCGGTATGGTTGATGGCTGTAAAGCCACCAACCCAGGGACCGACCACAGGAGACAAGGCGACAGCGGCGGATGCGACTGCCGCTAGAGCATCCAGCCACTGAGGAAATCGGAGGGGGGCAAGGATGATGGGCCCCCCAACGAAAGAATCCTCGGAGGAAGGAGGAGGTGGGTAGGACGTCAGAGGCAGCGGAAGCAGGCGGGAAGGCACAGAAGAATGCCCAGAGGTAGGCGCAGGGGCAGGAGAGAGTAGGAAGGAAATATCAACCCACGAGGGCGTGGCGTTTAAAGGAAGGTTGGCCATGTTGAAGAGATGGTAGCGTGAAGAACAAGAAAAAACTCATGATGGAGTTTTCTGAAAAGACGCGCTGTTGCCCAGGGCGACCAGCCAAAACAACAAAACAACAACAACAAAAACCCTACAAAAAATACCCAGAAAAGAGAAATGGACTTACAGAAACCGGAACGGCCTCTTGGGAGCCAAAAGAAGGGGGAAAGGAGGCAGAAGGCAGACCGACCCCCTAACCGACGACCAATACCTGAACCAACAGACCGACTAGGGTAGAGGTAACCAACGTAGAGAAAATCATCGGTCAGAAGCCAAGAGGACAGGATCAATATCATTGACCTTAGGTTATATACTAGGACAAGGCCAATATTGTAACGATTCGTTAAGCCTAGGTCCAACCTGGGGCTTAAAGGATCCTGCGTCTAAGGACTTGGGTTGCGAGAT
>JAJDMY020000668.1:2905-18983 GCA_022345705.2 Sabuloglossum arenarium | reverse complement strand
AACTAGCCACTCTAGTTAGAACCAGCTGCAGGTAGGAACTGCCTTAATAGCCACTGGTTATTGCTGAAAGGTATAGGGCTCCCAGCTGGGTACTAGTTAAAAATCGCGTTTTGGAAGCTAGTCTTCTCATAGGGTTTCTAGTTAGATTTTTTCAACAAACTATAATGTGGTCATTAACCAAGAGAATATTAACTCTTTACCTGTAGATGATAATATAACAAGTAAAATTACTACTGTGGAGGAAGATACATTAATCGACGAATATTCTGAAGAATATAGTTAGAAGGTCATTAGGGACATACTGTCACAACAATCTGGTACCGAAGAAGAAAGACCTCAGGATGCTGCAATGGTTCCAGATATCAGAGCAGTTATAAAAACTAGTGAAGTCAATATTATTCGTCAAACGTTAAGCAATTATCAGTTACAACAAAGTATGGGAACTATCGATTCTACACTCATAAGTGAATGGGATAAATCAACTCGGCTATTTAGAAGAGTATTTCCATCTCTTTATCCAACTGGAACGGCTTATCTAATGGAACCACGTTCACGAACTGTTGAACCCGATTAATACATAAATCATATGTTAAGATATTATGATGGTCGATTTGCACAGCACCCGCGATTTCACTATGTGGCTTTCAATCTTCTAATGACAAAACAGGGATCAAAGGCTAGCATTTTCTACTTTAAGCAGAATCCTGAAGAAGCACGAATGACTGCAGAGGAGTTGCAAGATCTTATAGCTCAAGCAAATGATAATCACTCAGCAGATCGCATCGCTAGAAGAGCTGCTGCTTTACGTGGTACAAGACCTTACTGGCAACAAGCTCAAAGAGAACTGGAGGCTTTCGTACATGATCTTGGATGTCCAAGTTTATTTTTTACATTCAGTGTAGCAGATTTGCAGTGGTAGGATCTGCAAATGCAAATGCTGGAAGCTGAGAAATATATTCAAGCAAATGAAAGAGAATGTGCTCGTATGGCATGGAAAAATATACAGAATAACCCTTATATTGCTGTAGAGTATATTGATCACCGGTTTATGCTTTTTTTTAATATAGTTTTCAAAAAGAAATAGAATATTCAATATTGGTGGTTTTGGTATGAATGGCAAGCATGTGGTAGTGGTCATGTCCATGGTTTTGCACGGGTAGAGGATGCTCCTGATGTTCTGAACATAGAAAAAACAAATAAAGTGGAAAACTTCTTAAACTACTAGAAATTCGATGTTATAGCTCTTAATCCAAGTCAAACTATTCCTCCAGCAGCTCAACATCCATGCAACAGAGCATTCAGCATTCGACAGAATACTTTACGCGAACTGGCAGAAACATTAAATAAAGTTCAGCGTCATCTAAAATGTTCCACTAGTTACTGTCTACAGAAGAAAAAAGAAACAGAAGAACTTACTTGTCGGATTCGCTTTCCAAAGTCTATACGACATGAGGCATCAATCACCAAAGACGACAATCGACCATACTATTCTTACGAACCAGCTAGAAATGATGAACTATTAAATACATATAATCCTTTGGTTACATTAGGATGGCTTGCAAATACAGATATAAACCCTCCGACAAGTACTGCTGATATTGTCAATTACATAAGCAAGTACTGTAGTAAGGCAGAAGTCAAATCATCTACGTTTACATCTATTCTATCAACAATTGCTAGTCAAATATCTAATCGATCTCCATTATATTCTGTAGCTCAAAAACTTATGAACAAACTTTTAACAGAGAGAGACTGGTCTGCACAAGAAGTATGTCACATACTTTTAAATCATAAGCTGCGGCAATCCTCAAGACAAGTTACTATTCTAGATATGCAGCCTATCGATAGTGCAAACTATAATAGAGATATGATAGAAGATACTATTGTATTCGGAAAGACATATTTGGATAACTATATAGCTAGACCAGAGTTTCAAGAAGATCTAACAATGTTTCAAGCTGCTCGAAATTACCGTTGGGTAGCTAAAGAAGGTGTTTTTCGAAAAATAGGCTCCAGAACTAGAAGTAAAGTTGTTTGAATATTCCCTCGGTACTCATCAGACCAAGAAAATGATGATTTTCCAGAATTCTGTCAGGTAAAGATGATGCTACATCATCCATTTCGAAATATAAATACTCTGCAAATAATATCATCTGAAACTGGAGATGAGGAAACTTGGTCAGAAGCTTTTCACTGATGTCAGAAAGGTTGTAGCCAGAACCATGAGAGTGATCCTTTAGACTCTAACCTACTTCAAGAAAATGATGAAGACTCAGAGTTTGAACAATCAGAGAATGAAGATAATAGTGAGGGTCATAATATTTATGATTGGGAATTTTTAGCAGCTAGACAACCTGCACATGATAAATCACTATTAACCTGAGATAGTAATCTTGGTTATATGATTTTGGATTATGCTTATCACTGGCTGGAAAACTGTGGAGACTATAATCACGTTGAGTTATCCAATTTCTGGCAAATCCAAAAAGCTACGATAAACAATGAGGAGATAGCTAAAATTGCTAGCGTACAAGATTCTAGTACCTTGACTACACAACAGCGAAAAGTTTTTGACCTAATTCGAAATAAGTATATTGATCGATTGAACAACCAGCATCATAATACTCAACTATTACTCAATTTAAATGGTAAAGCTGGTACTGGCAAATCATATTTGATTGATATGATTTCTACCCATCTTTATGATATCGCTAAAGATCATGGATTAGAAGATCCAGTTCTTCAAACAGCTCCTACTGGTGTTGCAGCATTCAACATTAGTGGAGTAACTCTATACTCCTTGTTAAAACTTCCAGTAAAGGGTCATTTTGAAACATTAGCTGGCGATCATTTATCATTTATTCAAAATAAGTTCAGCAAATGTGAATTTCTTATTATTGATGAAAAATCTATTATCAAGCTTAAAATGTTTCACCAGATTGATCAGCGGCTACGGCAAGCAAATCCAGGTAGTTCAGAAAAACCTTTTGGTGGACAAAGCATTTTATTATGTAAGGACTTTGCTCAACTGCCACCAGTTCTTGATTTACCTCTTTATTCAACTATGCAAACAAACTCAATTGAAGTTACTGGTGGACAAGTTGCTTACTCTGCACTTAATAGAACTATTGTTCTAGATCAAATTATACGACAGCAAGAAGAGGATGAAGAGTCAATTATGTTTTGTCAAGTATTAGAACAATTAAGAGATAGACTGATCAACTATGATAGCTGAAATTTACTTCTCTCACGAGTTGCTGAACGACTTTTACCTGAAGACAAAAATCAATTCAACAATACATTACACCTCTATGCAACTGGAGAAAAGGTGTCAAACTTTAATATACAAAGTTTAGCATCATCAAATATGCCAATAATAAAAATTAAAGCTAAATATACTGGTCGAGGAGCTAGTAGTTGTTCTGAGGATGAAGTTGGTAGATTATACTCTGATATTCTTCTTTGTAAAGGAACAAAAGTTATGTTGACATATAATTTGTGGACAGAAATGGTTTTGGTAAATGGAACAATGGCAATAGTCTATGATATTATTTGGGAATGTGACGTTAATGTTTTTGAAACATTACCAGCAATGATTCTCATTAGTAATATAGGATATTCTAGACCATATCTTTTTCGGACTCCAGAGAATATTCTAGTAATTTCTATATTTCCAACTCTGAATTCTTGGGAGAAACATGATATTCAAATGACTTGAAAACAGTTTCCACTAGTTCTTGCCTATTCAATTACAATACATAAATTGCAAGGATTAACATTGGATAAAGCTATTTTAAGTTTAGGAGAAAGAAACTTTGTATCATATGTTGCTATTTCCCGAGTTAAACATCAGACGGCAAGCCCGCATCAGGAAACGGAGGGCCCTGCATTAGGCAAGGCGCGTGCACGGGCCAGCCGCTGCTTTGGCTGGGTATAAAGACCGCGCGCCTGCCCACACCTCGCCGTTTTCCTTCTTCCTCTCTTCCTTCACCAACAACCCAATACCTGCGCCTTGCGACGCTTGGTCCCCTTGTCCGGCGCGTGCGCATGTCCGCCCGTCTGCCTACTGGATCCACTCCCCCCTTCTCCGGCCACGCCGCAGCTGAGAAGACGGCAAGGCATTCAGCAACTAGAATCCACATGCCTCCCCTCTCACGTCGATGCTTCTGAGGGGCTTCGCCTTGCAGCAGAGTCCCAACTCTTGCATAACCTGCTCGTCGACGCACCTCGACCAGCCCTCCGAGGGGCACAGCGTTCCGGAGTCTTGAGATGCCGCGGACTTGGCCTGTACGCATTGCAGCACACAGCCCAGTCGCAAAAGTGCCTCCCGATGACGCGGTCTGGCTTCTGTCTAGCTGCGCTGTGCCGCGTCCGCAGCTTCCTGGTGACCTCCCCTCGTGCCGTGCGCATCTCGTATTTGTCAATTGGGCATTGATCTGAGCAGATTTGAGACAGCAGGATCATGCGAAGCTCCATTAGAGTATTGCTCGGCTTGTACGCGTTGCAGCACACAATCCAGTTGCAAAGGTGACTCACAATGACGCGGCCTGGCTTCTGCCTAGCTGCGCCCTGCCGCATCGTGCCGCAGGTAGATGGCGTATCCGCTCCCCTCGTGCCGTACGCATCTCCTATTTGTCGATTGGACATTGGTCTGAGCTGATTTGAGACAGCAGGATCATGCGAAGCTCCGCCAGAGTATTCCTCGGCTTATACGCGTAGTAGCACACAATCCAGTGGCAAAAGTGCCTCACAATGACGCGGCCTGGCTTCTGCCTAGCTGCACCGCAAGCAGATGATGTGTCGACAGCTTCCTGGTAAGCTCCCTCATGCCATAGCGCATCTCGTATGCGTTAATTGGCCTTGATCTAAGCTGACCTGAGACAGCAGGATCATGCAAAGCCCCCCCGAGCATTCCTTGAATCTGCGAATGATCTACCGATTGGACCGCACCAGCTGCCTGCTTGAAGGCCGAGACGCCGACGACGGGAAGACCTGGGATGTGCAAGTCTGCCTAAAGCTATTGGGCGGATAGGGTAGGATTCGAGGTCATACGACCCCCTCTCTTGCTGCGGTCGTCACTTCCTCCCTGATAAGCCTTTCACGGCCTCGCCGACGATCGAGAAATAATACTGTGATCGGTTGATCGTATTGACGGCAATGTGGAATTGTGGCTGCAGACGGGCATCTTCAGGCATGAAAGTGCAGGATCAACAGTTTCAAAGCCTCGCAGCTGCGGTGGATCTCTCTGCGCGTGACAGGAAGCATTGAAGCTAAGCCATTTTGATGGGGAGAGGGCATGAGGCGGATAATGGCATGGCAAGAGTGTACGGCTGATCGCAGAGCCTAATCCCAGCACACTTCGCGCGATGCTACAATCCTAAATGAATCCTCTGATCTCCTCATTTCTTCCACCTTTTGCAATGTGAAGACCTTTTCTTTCCCTACTCGAAATGGCCACTTTCGACCCTATCCCTTATACATATATTCCAACGGCTCCGCGCTTCAAGAGCACAAAGGCTCCCTACAAACGTATCCCAAAGCAGGTCAACCTCCTCGACAAGATCCAACGGATCAAAGCGAGCAGTGCAGCACTCGACACGCCCCGACCGCCAGCAGCGGTAGCAGCAGCTAATAACAGCAGAAATAACGGGCCTGGAATTCGAAGTATGCTCTGAGATTGAGATGTTGGCCTATAGCGACCGTGACTGATTTGTGGGAATCTGAGCAGAGACTAGTACCGTCTACAGTGGCAACGACAAAGAGGAGGAGGACGAGGACGAGGACGATGACGATGACGATGATGACGACGATGATCTCCCTACAATTGAAGACCTGCTGTATACCATGTTAAAAAAGGAGGGCTTTGCGATGGAAGACTTGAGCCCAGACCACAGAGTGCGAGGAGTTGGGGAGGTAGCTGTGGAGGAGAGAGGCGGCTTTACCGACTATAACAGGTCAGCATTAGGTGAAGATTCAGGCGGTAGTCCAGGTGAGCGTACCCACTACCCTTTGTCGTGGAATAGACTCTAATTTCCTTTGATATGGTGTAGATGATCCAATTGTCCTGCTAGAGAATGACGATTTGAGTGCCTCCGAAGCCGAAGTCGATCACAGTAGTCTTCGTGCCGAAAATGCAGAGCCCGATACAGGCCATTTCGATAGCCCAGAGACTACCGTCGACTCAACAACCCTGGCCCCTCCTTCTAGTCTTGATGGATGGTACGATATCGATGACTACCCTGAGATGGTTCAGCCCTTGCGACTTAACGAAGAAACCTTGACGTCAAATTCCATATGCCCTTATAGCCCCTCTTCGCGCCTCTCGAGCAAGCTACTGCACGACTGCATCAATGAAGACGGCCTCGATATGCATCGCGCCAGATCCGAGGCCGCGACATCTCGTTCTACTCGCCCTCAAAGCCTGCCTCCACGCCGCTCTAGAGCGTCAACAGAGAACCAGCTCGGTCAAGAGGATCGCCTGTATGCTGGTCGAAGCACAGCAGACGAACGCGAATACGAGGAAGAGCTAGTTCGCCCTGCACGCAATACAGATACCTTTGATATGGGGGAGAGGCAGCAACAGGAGGCAGAGGCGGAGGGGGAGGTGGACAAAGACGACGATGAGGACGACGGTCAGCCGCAGCAAAGAGTGAATAGTGTAGCGGTTTTGACGACTGAAAGGGTTGGTGATACCCATTTATCTAGCAAGGGGGATGAAAGCGCAAGGCCGGCCAAGCGACAGCGGCCGCTTCCTTACAGCGATTCATCTCCAGAACCAAGTCATGATGAGGCGGGGAGCTATAGCGATAGTTACAGCGACGACGAGCTTAACAATGCCAAAGCCAAGTCGGACGAGGATGATGAGAGGCCACGTCCTGCTAAGCGGAAGCGACCGTCTTGGTCTTACGATGGCCCAACACAATGGAAGCGCAAGAACTATCTTCAGTATAGGTCTTCCCGCCAGCGTAAACCACGCTCCAAGTCCCATCAGCACTATCCCAAGTCACATTCCCTCCTTGATCAGGGTTCAAGAGTCGCCGCAGGCTCTAGTGCAGAGGGTCAACTGACTTCACCGGTGCCTTCTGCACCACAAGCCACGGATACAGACGTGTTGCCCGACTGCTGCAACCCATCACCCAGAGACGTTCTGCCGACGCTGACCGAGGTTACATTCCGTCCTCACTCCCTATACTGCTGCTCCTTCACAGCAGTGATCCGGGACAGTTGTGATGGGTGAGGAGTCTCTTTTGGCCAGCTTGCCCAACTCATCGAGAGCATCGGCCATGTGGGGAAGATTGACGACTTCACCATCAAGCCAATAGAGCACCATTCGTTCCTCTTGACTGGCTTCAGCCGGTATACCTCATCCCAACCCTCGTTTGGTGGAGCGACTCTGTCGACTGCGGAGGCAGACCGTAACCACGTCGATGCGACGCGTACCCGACCCCAGAATGGCAGAGCCGTTGATGCCAGGGCTTTTGCATCGCGAAGGAATGAGCCGCCAAGCAGCGATGACGATGGTGGTTTGAGCGATAGCGATCCCGAGTCTAGCAACGATGATGATGGATGTTTGAGCGAGGCCGAGCAGGGACATTCGAGCACGAGCAAGCATAGCCGATGGTCAGACCTAGACGAGCAGCGCTTACTAGCATACAAGAAAGAGGGCAAGTCTTGGGAGTGGATCTTTGGCAAGTTCCCTAGCAGGACTCGGCCCGCAATACGTACACGCTGGAATATGGTCCGGCCCCGAGGCGAATAGGATTCCTCCTGTAGGTGGACGGGCAGCAGCTCAAGCTCTATGGCTACTTGTCCCTTAGCATCTGCTGGGATGAACGTCTAAAAAGGAACCTTATCTTTCTGTCGGCTAGTCCCAACGTGGGGTATGGTCGAGGGAAGCGGCATTCAAGCGAGGAGAATAGGGGATTAGATGCATGGGAGATATGAGGAGCAATTGGTGCATTACATAATAGGTCGCACGTTCATTGGCATTCTTGGTATTATTGTATTGTGCATTGCAAAATATATTTAGCTACAAGATCGAAGGCCTACCTGTAGCAACAACTGCCTGTAACAATATCTACTTCGGAGACAGTAGCCATGTAGAATATGATAGCCAACGCAGCCTGGGTGAAGTAGAAAATGGGGAGCTGAGGTATATCTCAACAAGGCTGTGGCCGGTGCGGGTCGGCCACCCTCCTTGCCATTGTATCCGCCTCTTATTCCACTTGCCACAATATGTTGCCACTTGAGATTTATAGCGTGCCACCCTAGGGGGTATATAATAAGATGGTAGTAGGTAATGTCTGTCCCTGGGTGGAGAGACGCACGGTGTCGCGAGACAAATCATAGGTACTTTGAATTCAAGCGATTCTGACTTTGTGAGCGCATCGAATTTTCCCGTGGTTTGGTGTTAGTCATGTTGTGTGCCCAATCCTGAACAGTCCTTGCCTTAGCTACTCCGAAAATTACAATCGCGTCATCGCCTTCGCGCCTAATTGCGGAGAGTCTCCCGTTATGTTGTAACAAGACCCCTCGACCCATAGAACCACCATCGAGCTCATTTCGCCTTTCAAATTTATAGAACGGTTTGATCTGGGTTTCCGAGTCTTTCCCCCCGTGCTAAGCAGTTATTGTCAGCCCTGTGGCGGCCGCGGCGCGCTGTGTCATGCGACGTCACCACCCGGGGTTGGTACCTCGGATTCAACCGATCAAGGATCCCTGGTCAGGGTGAAACAACTAGGCACATTCCGCACCATAATTACATTGTATTTTATCTTACATAATGTGATCGCGGGGTTGGTGGCGGGCCGCGGTGGGCTATGGTGTGATGGTTAGACCACGGACACGCCATGTCATTTCACTCGATGTTATTGTTAAAACTGAACCTCTCATTCTTCTCAGCGGGTATTCTATCGTTGCATTTACTTATCTTGATGCTTCATTTACGATCAAACCATAAGAACCTGTCTTGCAAGTTGTCATCCATATCCTTACTCTTCAGCCTAGTATATCGCTCAGAAACGACGTGAACCAATACTTGTATACTCCGCGTCTGGGAGGTGGAGATGACATGGGTGCCCTGCGTCCGAGAGATAAGAAATATACTGGAGTATATCGCCACAGAGAAGCGTTAACAACCTCGTCAGCTCCTCCCAGTCATGCAAAAGCTTACCGCGTCTCGGATAACATCGACTTCATCAGCATCCTGGCCAGTCTCTTGACACTCGTCGGGGGTGCTATTGCCCTCACCGATAGCATCCAGCAGTTGAGGGCCATTGAGAAGGACAAACGGTGGCCGGGATGGGAGTCAGCAGAGACGCAGTCCCACTTCTCTCTCGATTCCACCTGGGGCACTTTTGGCAGCTGCATCCTCCGCCGAAACACCCTCCCCGGTGGTCCTGTTGGCGTCCTCATTGTCTACGCCACCGTGACGTCGGCCGCCTGGGCAGCATCGCAGCGAGCAGTCTCGCGTGTCATCTCCATCAACTCCACCCCCGTTCTATCCCGTGGCTTTCAGCTCTCGGACCTCTCCCCAATCTTCACTCTCGAGCCGTCGTGGAAGTGGCTCCGGTGGCGGACGCGGCTCTGGCCGAGCTCCCTCTTCTGGCTGATCTGCATCTTCTGCTACGCCGGGACCTCCTTCACGGCTAAGGTCGCCTTCACGCCGCGAACCGTCAGTTCTTCCATTCACCAGGTCGCGCCGCTGAACCCTCTCATCGGTTGTAATGTAGAACACGGCGGCTACATCAGAACCGCAGGGGCATTTACAACACACTAAATTACCTCGCATCCAACCCACAGCATCAGTATGCCGACGGGAAAGGCAGACTATATGACCCAGACAGAGGCCTTTTTACAGTTGAACTGAACAACTGGACTGTTTCCGCAGGGTGGCACGGCCCTCCGCACCCATTCCTCCCGGACAACAGACCGCCAAACGAACAGGTCGACGGATACCCCGAGCGTTTCCCGACGGGCCTCGCCTTCATAAACGCGACCTACATTACGGGGCTATCCCAGCCAGCCCCCGACGCCGTCGGCTGCGGCAACACCGAGTGCATCACCGGCGAGACCAACCGCACCCTTGTTCTCCGCGTTGAGCAACACCCCACCTGCGGCCCGCTGATCCTCTGGTGCGACGGAAACTACCACGGGTGGGATCGGCACGACATGTGCACCTGGCACGGACTGGGCGTTGGCTCCCTCCGCGTCAGACTCGTCTGGGGAGAGTCGGAGCGACATTGACCTCGTACCGGTGTACTCCATCTGGAACGCTTGGGAGCTTGAGAAACTCGATAGTAACACACCCTGCCCCCTCAGCCTCAATTCCAGCGTCTACGAAGCCGTGACCAGCGACCTGCATGACGATCTACTCGGCGGAACACTCGACCACCAGGCAATACTAGAGATGCTTCTCGCCCACCGTCATCGTCAGCCCGTCGCTCGTTCTCGAGCCGTCGGCGAGCCTGCTGAGACGGAACGGCATGATGCGAGACGCAGAGCAGGATAATTGCCTCGAGATCACGGGGAACACGACAGCCGACATCACTTGGACAACGACCCAGGCGTATTTCATCCCGTGGGAGCTGGGGCTGGTGGGGACGCTGGTCCTCTGGAGCGTGCTCTTGGCGGGAGCGGCGCTGCCGTTCCGGAGCCGCGTGGTGACGAATTCGGTGAATCAGTGGCTGTCGTTTGGAGCGGATGCGGGCGTGGACGATGTGGAAGGTGCTAGTACGGGAATGAATTCCCCGCAGAGTGAGAGGGAGTTTGTCGTGGTGAATGAGAGTAAGAATGGGGAGTGCTGGCGGGTGAGTGTTGTCGGGGCGGGAGCGGTGGGTGGAGGACGGGGTCGAGGAGTAACGCCGACGTTGGGAATGGTGTATGGTGGGTTGTATATTTGATGCTGCCGGTGTTCGATACCTGTGGCTGTGAGCTAATAGTTCGCACGGGTGTGGCTGTTGATTTTACTATACGGCGGTTCGGTTGATCTCCTGGATGGAGATGGCTGCGGCGGCAACATCAGTGGAGCTCTCTCATTGAGCAAACATTCCATCAACGATCTACCTTGCATGGGCACGCGACCTGAATTGAAGTACGATGCCACCATGCAGTGATGCCAAATGTGCTAGTGGACGGAAATGGGGAGTGCAAGCGATGCCAGCTGATCCCGCCAAGTCTTGGCCCGAAAGACGCGTCGGAACGCGTTCCCAATTCCGTCACCTCACACATCGCCCATCGCACCTCGCACTTCGCACCCTGAACCTCACACCTGATATGCTCGTTGAACGGAGCTTCTGGGCCATCAAAAGGCGTATAAAGACCGCTCCTCAGTTAGCTTCTCCACTTCCCCGCTCATAAATACTTCCTTTCACATTGACAACCGAGCTTCCAGACACAACCGTCCGCAGCATGGTTCACTCCATATTTTCAGCAGACCACGCCGATGGAAATCCTTGGCCTACGGAAACTCTGTTGCACGCCGACGGACTCGACGACTCGCGGTTTCCTTGTGTGCGCACCGGCGCCGAAAGCGAACAACTACCAGCCGCTTTCCCAACCGACCATTATATGACTGGTGTGCATCTGTATGTAGTCCCCCTCCAATCGTGTTGTGCTGACGTCCTACTCCTGGGAACGAACTGAAAACGAAGACGATGACTGCGACGGTAGCGGTAAAAAGGCTTCCCCCCAGGATATGCTCAGTAATCGGAGGCAGGCAGCGTCGTACGCTTGCCTGTAAAGTCCCGCCTAGAAAAACGAACGACAAATGGATCGTCGTCGGAAAATGGGACATGCGGCCAGCGCAAAGCCAGGGCGAGGCGGGAAGGACTGCATGCGAAATCAACTGCAGGACAAGACGAGGACAGGGCAAATGTTTTTCTAGGCATTCAGAACGAACGTCGTGCGCACACTGGCTTTGCATTGTTTGCACAATCTCCACCCTGTCATGCCGCACTCAGATGTTTCTGGTGCGAGCGTCAAAGCCTCTCCCTGCCAGACTCAACGGAGTCTGCAGGACAGCCTCATCAAATACGTCTCCGTCAGTTCATTGCGTCTAATTCTTTCAGATACGAAGTTCAAGGGGAGCATGGGAATGTACATGACTCTAGTAACTCTCGTCTTGCTCCCTCTTTCGAGTACGCATCAACTGCGTTCCTGGATATCCCAGCTGCAAATCAGTACGACCCGGGTCCCGGTGAACAGAGCCAGCTTTCTGTATTCTCGCCCCAAGTGACTTTGGATGCTTTTCGCGAGACTGCTCCCATGACCAATGCCACTTTGTACTTTTCACCGGACCCGAGCCTCGAGAGTTTACTACAGACTCCCTTCTCCGACGCTCTTTACAACCCGGCATTCGCCGAACCTGGTGCAGCAGGCCTGTATGTTCCGCAAACTGATCAGACGTAAGTGAAAACCTCTACTAATTCGACTGCGCTAAGATCTGAGGAATAGGGCGGAGCCAATATGGGCTTTGCCTGCCGACGACATCAACTTAGGGCTCCCGCAGGAGCAGGCGGTCGCGGCCTCAGGAAACTGGCAACCTCCGCTCTACCCTCATCGCCATTTCAATCAACAAGGGCGGAAAAGGGAAGTCAATGTGAGGGACCGATATGAATGCGAGGTATGCAGGAAAGATTACGCATTGACGGAAAGTTTGAGAAACCACCAGAGAAAAAAGCACGAGGAGCGAAAGGCGTACTAGACCCACACCCTATATGGGTCGACCAACCAGCGAAACGAGCTGCGATCCAGATCCCGACTTGAGAAGTTTGAAGCGTGGGGTGGACTGTGGCGGGTAACTTTCATTGAATTTGCTTGATGTTGAATAGAAAGGCTGTGTTTCCTACCTCTACGCGTGTTTCACTCTACAGATTGCTGCACTCTCCTTCGAAATTGAATTTGATTAATCCACCTTTATGATGCTAAATTATTGAGCCCTTCCACCATTGCCGACAAGATTTCCGTTGAATACAACAAGGACAGCCGCGTATGCTGCTGTGGCCGCAACAACATCTTTCGTACCAGGTTCCGGTCCCATCACCAGCGCAGCACTAGCGCCGAAGACCAGGATAGCGATTGACATCGTCGCTAGATCCCAGGCTTTGCTCACAGTGTCCGGAATCGTCATCAAAACAATCGGGACTATAAAGTATAGTGCAGCACCGAAGGCGATTATCATACTGGTGATAAAACGCGTTGAGAATGAGAATCCAAGAGGGTGACCATTCGGGTCATTGTATGAGGCGTTGCGATCAACCTTCTCGGAGGCAGGGAAGGCTAATTTCTTCCTGAGGTGGGTCCGGACCCTGTTGAGAAGAAGATCAGAATCCACACCAGGACGTCTTGCGAACGTTTGGAAGCATTGTCCTGGTTCGAGCCTGGACATATATTTGGCAAAGGATGCATTGCCTGACCCGGCTTCCTCCCCACAACTGATTGTGTCGATTGAAGTCGCCTGCAATCACCACTTCGGTATGAGGGTCGCGTAGAAGCTCGTTCTCGACCAGCCGATTGATTATCTCCAGCCTACTGATGAGCTCCTCCAAGTTCTCTTCCTTGGTTCTCCTCGAGCACAGATCTAGGATGTATACCGACACGATCATAAGCCTCCTTCGGCCGACATGTGCAACCAGCGCCGTAATATCAGCCGAGTCCACTTGCACCTGCGTGACTGGCATGTCCCTCGATGCCCATATGCACGATCGCACTGGCGGATGGCGCTGCCTTCTGCCGTTCGGCACGAACGTCGTCCATCGCCGGTTCGTTCCCGGCAGCCTCAGCTCTCCGTCTATAAGAAGACAGCTAGGCTCCTGGCCTAGGATGAAGTGAAAGTCACCAAGCACTGCATCGTTGTGTAGTGCATGCTGCACCTCCCTGCTCTTCTTCATATTCGCCTGAAGAATATGGAATTCTCTACCCATGCCGTTGGCGTGCCAGAATCCTGACCTTCTCTCTCCTGTATTCGGGGCATTCATGGTGCAACGCTCGATGTGGGCCTTGGCAGTTTACACACCGCAGGTTGACCGCCTCCCATTGGAGATGGCCTTCCTGCCCGCACATGTCGCACGTCTCTGATCGTGTGCAGTCTCTGGCTCTCGGCCTTCTGTTCTATCGAGCGTCGTCCGCGTGCACGATGATGGAGGGTAGCGCGAGGGACTCCGCCATGATCTGCTAGGGCACGGTATGATGCGGGCACGCCAGGAGGAACGCCTTGTGCTAGTACCTGGCTGGCTCAGTCGGACATGTTAGCTTACTGTGGTGATGGGCGATGGGTTGTGGTGATGGGTGATGGTGGTATGTGGTGGGAAGGGACTGGAAACGAGTGAGAGGCAGCCTCCAGGCAACTTCAGGCAGTGACAGGCAATAATGAACGCGGCAACCATGAAAACCGGGCGCGTGGGTCATGAACACTTCTAGAAACCAACCGTTATGCGCCACAGTCGTCTCGAAGGCTAATCTGAAAGGATGATGGCGTGGAAATATAATATAATTCAAAACCGGATGATGTAACCACGCTAATGCATGCCAAGGCGCGCCGAAAACACCACACCACGTCGGCAGGCCCCTCCTCCGCCTGGCGAAACTCCCAGAATGCATATTCTCAGGTCAGAGTGGCCTTCAAGGCTTGGAGTCATATTCTTTCTTGATAGGGCTTTCTCCCTAACACTCCGAACTTCGAAGAGACTCCTACAGTCGAGATAGAGCAGGGGAGAGGAGCTGAAGCGGCGATCGATAGCGTCAGCGAAACGATCGATAGCATGACCAACACCGTGGTAGTTCTCGTTGTAGACTAGTTTCCTGGAGGAGAAATGGTGTAGAACAGTAACACATCGACTATATCTTTATAGACTTGCGAGGGAGAGACTTCGGAGGTCTAAACCGTGAAATTGTCTCGCGACGGCGTGCGTCTCTTGATATAGGGATAGACGTTAGTACGTGGGGAGGAGATTGAGTCAAGATGTAGCTTATTAGAAGAGGTTAACGTGCCACCGCAGCAGCTCGACCACCGCTCCATGCCTGTTCCTTGCTGCCCACCATAGCGGCGTCCGTCCGCCCTTATCCTTCGAGTCGATGTCGACCTTGCCTGTCTCGAGCAGCAGCTTGACCATCGCCTCGTGCCCTCTCCCCGCTGCCCACGATAGCGGCGTCCGTCCGTTGTTATCCTTCGTGTCGATGTCGACCTTGCCTGTCTCGAGCAGCAACTTGACCACCGCTCCATGCCTATTCCCCGCCGCCCGCCATAGCGGCGTCTGTCCGTCCTTATCCTTCGAGTCGACATCGACCTTGCCTATCTCGAGCAGCAGCTTGACCACCGCCCCGTGCCCGTTCCTTGCTGCCCGCCATAGGGGCGTCTGTCTATCGTTGTCCTTCGAGCCGACATTGACCTTGCCTGTTTCGAGCAGCAGCTTGACCACCGACTGGTGTCCCCTCCCCGCTGCCCACCATAGCGGCGTCCGTCCATCGTTATCCTTCAAGTCGATGTCGACCTTGCCTGTCTCGAGCAGCAGCTTGACCACCGCCTCGCGCCCCCTCCCTGCTGCCCACCGTAAGGGCGTCCGTCCGTCGTTATCCTTCAAGTCGATGTCGACCTTGCCTGTCTTGAGCAGCAGCTTGACCACCGCCTCGTGCCCCCTCCCCGCTGCCCACCACAGGGGCGTCTGTCCGTCGTTATCCTTTGAGTCAACATTAACCTTGCCTGTCTCGAGCAGCGGCTTGACCACTGCCTCGTGCCCGTTTTGTGCAGCATATGACAGCGGCGTCTGACCATTCTTGTCCTTAGACTTCAGCTGAGCGCCCTTCTCAAGCAGCAGCTTCACCACCGCCTCGTGCCCGTTTTCTGCAGCCCATGACAGCGGCGTCTGACCATTGATGTCCTTAGACTCCAGCTGAGCGCCCTTCTCAAGCAGCAGCCCCACCACTGCCTTGTGCCCGTTTTGTGCAGCCCATAACAGCGGCGTCTGACGATTGCCAGATTTGGACTCCAGCTGAGCGCCCTTTTTAAGCAGCAGCTTCACCACCGCCTCGTGCCCGTTTTCTGCAGCCCATGACAGCGGCGTCTGACCATTGATGTCCTTAG
>JAJDMY020000667.1:0-19008 GCA_022345705.2 Sabuloglossum arenarium | reverse complement strand
ACCATCCCCACCATCCCCACAACTAGCCGCTCCACATGCGCTGCAACTACCGCACGCAGACCCACCAACACCACAACTTCCTGCACACCCTGTAGCTGCCCCTCCACACGCAAATCCGCCGCAACTGCCGCAATTACCACCACCATCCGTAGAGTCCATGTCCTCAGACACTTCCGCTTTCCTCACTCTCCCATCTCGAAGAAGCTCGTACTCCTCGATTTGTTGCTCTCGCTTGAGGTGTGCCCAGTCCGCAGTGAAATAGAGCTGATAATTGCCTTTCTCAAAATGATGACTGAACGGCTGTGCACGATGGATGCCACCGAGCTTCAGGCGATCAAGTTTGGGATTATGCTGCTTGTGGAGCCATTCCGTCCCTTGCCGAAAGAGACCCGATCGAGCCATAGCAACCGCAGCGCTGAGGAGGGCATCTTGTGCTAGTAAGATGTTCAGACGATTTTGCATCCAGTCTGCAGATAACGGCTTGTCGGGTTCGCCGGACGGATACAGATGTCGTCCCCTCATCAAATGAAGTGCGATAATGGACCATGAGTCGAAGGGAAAAGCCCAAACATGTTTTGCTATGTTGCAGTCGCTGCATTTTACCGGGTAGCGACCATAAGCCTCGGTGCAATCCCACGGGAAGATGTCCTGATAAGGGGGTATATTGGGCGCCCAAAGGCGCCCCAATCGTACCAATACTCTGCGAGCGTGTCGATAATATCTGACTCCTCATGTCGGCCGTAGCGAAACTTTAGGAGATATTCTTCTGTAAGGCCGTTCGGGACGCCATACTTGGATTTCACTTCCTCTTTTACGTATGCACCGTCGCGGCACACGAAGCTCATCAGATAGAGGGGCAGCGGCATAACCCGGGTGTCTTTGCCATTCGATACTGGAGTAGAAGGTGCCAAAAGCGATCAGAAGAGCTCCATGCTAATAAGGCTGTTACAAAACGTTTGGCAGTTGTTTTTTCGGAAGTCCCAAGGTTGTCAATGTTAAGAAAACCCCTAGCCTGTAGAAGCATTCGAGCGCGTCGCTTGACCACGGAGAGCCGTTTCCTTTCTTCAAGGGACACTCTGATAATCCCCTTAACCGCCGAGCTCTGCCCCTCCGCAAGGAAGTCCTAGCTTCGGTCGCGCAACGCTGCTTCATAGCTAGGCAGGCCAGTTGAATTTCGAGGCTCCAGCGTGGCATTGTACATACGTACATACATATATATATGGAGTAGTGGTCTGAAGGCGAAAGGCCCTGGCAAATCCAAAGCCGTTTTCTGCCAACCTTGGTTTACCGAAATCTACGTCAGGGGCCCGCAGAGAATCCTTGCACTTTCGCGTGCCATGTTTTCTGTGGTTCTCATGAATAGGAGCCCAAAGACCTGCAAGCCATAAAACCACGCAACCCCAATTTCCAAGCCTCCAAACCCAAAAGAGTCATCTACCTGGTGGCAATGGAGAAAGATAATATGAAATCTGTAAAACGCCTGTCGTCAATGTTCTCTATGAGCGGAGGTGCCGCCAACGAGCCTAAACCTCAAACGCTAGATTCAATCAAGTCATCAACAGTGTCACCGGAAGTGTTACCATCGCCTCTTGGTCGAATCCACAGTCCTGGCGGGCATAGATCGGGGAAATCTCAGCAGTTTCTTTCGCCGCTGGACTATTCTCCCGCTTCAGAGCCAATTGAAACCCACCGCGAGAGACTCGAAAGCGGATCGTCCTCACCCGTCTACGTATCAGATACCGGACTCACGGGCACACCAGATGGTTCGTCCACACGTAGAAAGTGGCTCACGAGGTCGCGAAATACATCTGAAGATTTTAAATATCCTTACGGTGCCCATGGTGCTCATGGATTCTCAGCATGGTTCATAACTGGAGAAGGAAGCCATTTCTACGATGTGTCACGATTAAAGAACTCCGAGAAGGTGATTGTTGTCTCCGAGCATCCTGATTTTTTTTTATCCAAATCTGATGTTATCTCCCTACCCTTAGGTACCGGAGCTTTGGGATGAGTCCGGAGATACCTATGTTTACCTGAGTCCTCGAACGCATAACCCAAATCCTTCGTTCAAAGTCGACTCTTTGCAGCTGGCCTCATCTCCTTCTCTGACTCTTCTTGTCCATGGCGACATTTACAGTAGGTCGAGCAATGGAGCCTCTTTAGATGGAAATCTTCAGGATCTGGTTTTAGATGTACCATCGGCTTCCAAGATGGACCCATCAGACGTGGAAAGCTCTGAAGGATCGCGTATTCTGAGAGACTCACTGGGTGGGCCGACTAAAGATACACATCTTTACTTCCCAATATCACTCAGCACCGATGGACAAATTGTACCACCCCACACCGTGAAAAAGCGTTTGACTGCGGATGATGTTGAGGCCCTCGTCTCTGTACGCAACTTGTTCGCATTTCTGACCCATCAGCCTCTTGTAGCGACTCCGAAGCATCCAAACCACTTCTCAATTTTTCTAGCAATAGAAGAGCTTCTCAAGGAGCACCAATTTTCCAACTTCGACGGGTCTTCGTTCGGTGAAGCCTCTATGAGCAGCTTAAGCCGCTATATCGATGAGCTCTCCCTTGACGACGTTCGGCATTCTCGGGAGAAAGTAATTGAGGGCATCATTCTTGGCGAAAAGTTCCGTTCCTGGGAGCTTTATAACGAATGCTTCGTGCACGCAGCAGGGAAGTATGATTCTTTGATAGAGCTTGACCATCCGAAGTTCAATCTCATTAGCGATGTCACCCGGAAGCGTTTAGAAAGAGCCGCGATGGACTTGGAATTCCGACTGAACAGTGTGACCCTACGGCTGTCAGACTTTGAGTTCCCATCTCTTTTTGCTGGCGTCGCAAATTCCAATTCAGAAAGCAAAACTGCGGATTTTAAGGCTTGGAAGGCATCATTTCTATCGTTCCGAAAGCATGTGATGGGATTTTACAAGGAACGCTATGGGTCATGGCCACCGAAGGCTAGTAGTAAAAAAAATCAGTTCGAAGTGAGTGGACTCAACAGGCTGGTCTTAAAGGACGTCTATCAGGATTTCTGCGATTTGTACGATCTCTTAGTAGACAGATCACAGCTCACTTCTCGAACCGCTGATCTTAGCTACCGTCAGGATAAGGGTCCAGATCCAGAGGAGCCAACACCAAGGGCTCTTAGAAGGGTTTTAAGTGAATACGATCGCAGCTCTCCCCCTGTTCAGCCACCGGTGCCGTTTGACACACCGCGACTCCCTTCATTCGTATCAAATCAGCCAGATTTTGGCGCTGGGGATATGGTGAAAGCTGCCAAAGAACGAACGAAGAAGTTGAAGGACGACGAGTTGGGGAAAATCTTCCAAGAGTCTTACAATTCAGACGCCAACAACTCATCGCCTTTTCTGGGGAACTTTAAAGCTTTTGAGCGGAAGGCCGCACACGGAAAAACTATAAATGAACTCTGCAACCAGAGAAATGGATACTGGATTTTCGTCTATGCTATCCTCCAGTCCCTGCCAATGGTCGTCGTAGATGCGCCGGGTATCAGGTGGCATGAAGGAGTGGAATACTTCCTATGTGAACCGCCAAGAGGCGGTGCACCGTGGAATAAAGATGACGGATCTCGGAGAAAGAGTTGGTACGGCATTGCTGGTGGCACGGGTGTTGTCAGTTTACCTTCAGATGTCGTTGATCACGGTATTGAAGGGATATTCAGACGTAGCCACTGCTGGACCGCTGCGGAGTCGTGGAGTGCACAAGGCAGTGTTATTGCTAGAGCCGTAGTCGAGAACCTTAATGATCCGTTACCTCCACCAGGTCGGTCCGACTGGAGCAATACACCAGGGTCAAGGTCAGGAACACCAGACAGACACTCGGTAGTCTCAATAGGGTTAGAAGCACTACCCGTTCCGATGGGGTTCTTACCGGATCTGGTTGGTTCAAGGCCGAGTCCTGGCCTGGACCCAAACAAGAAGTTCGATGACATACTTGGTGTTGGCGTTGGCATCCCAGAGAAGAAGAAGAAGAAGAAGAAGAGTGAGCACGGGTTTAGCTTTTTGAGTTGAGGTAGCATTTGATTTCTTTTAATGATTTTGTCACCTGTGAGGCAAGCATGCGAAGTTATTCTACCAGTGCAATGGAAGCTTGTGGCGAGATCGAGGATCCGTGGTAATTCTTCGAATAATAAATGGTCCTTTACAGATTCTTTGCGAGAGATACAATACCTCGCAGGCGTGGGGCAGTCGATCGCATGCCGCGACTGTCGCCTGATACACACCTCTACCCCCTTCTGTCGAGCAGGCAACTGCCGCAGCTAGTTAAAGTGATGCTGAGAGTCAAAGTTGGTCTCGAGATGCCTTGCGAGCGGGAAGTTGGTGATATTACCCTGACGATGGTTTCCCGGTGTCATTTTCGGCACTTGCGAGCAAGCAGAACAGCATTGACACCATGTAGTTACCATGGCAGAATCCTCAGGCACGACATGAAGGGATCCTGCCGGTCTGCTCTCTAGCTTAGGTTCACAAGAATCCGAGTCAGAAGAGCTTTCATTTTCGTCGGGTCAAAAGTTTATCAGATGGCTGAAGGAACATAGTTTTGCCGGAGTCGCGATGTTGAGATACCGCCTGGATTAGGCAATAGAATGAGGCTGCTATTCAGTGCATGACATGGAGAGATGGGTTTAAAATTGAATGCCAAGCCATCGATGGTCTTCAAAGTAAAAGATTAGCTTTACCCACGTGGAGTGGACGGCGGGTGTTCCTGACGATCTCCGCGTGTTGACGGGTCGGTAACTAATCTGGTGCATTATGTAATCCAGGTCAAAATGACGCAAGTACGGAGTACCGAGGCCCCCCCTGGTGTGTTTCCCTGACGCTGCAGGAAGGACTGTGGACTGGTTCTAGGGACTTCTCGCTAGTCAAGCTAAGCGCGTCTTAGTCCCAGCCCTGGAGAGCCAGCCCGTTGAGCCATGATCCTTCGGTCTGCTTCACGAGAGCTGCGACGCGGATAATCTCCTTCGTCATTTCACGGGCATTTCTATGTGCTTATGCCTGGTAAGTTTCCGAGACTGTGCCGCCTCCTGTCCCTTGATTCTTTTTGACTCGCTGGTTGCGGTGGTAGGATAGCCCACTGCTCCGCGTTAGATGTACTCTATCATCTCAAGAGTCTCAGGCTTGTTGTGGCTTGTTGACTTGTTGGGGCTCACTCGCCGAAAAAACCCCGCTATCGTAATCTACCTGTTTCAGACTTCATTTGCTGGAATATCGCGGAGCTTCGAAATAATACCCTGCACTAGGAGAGGTCTCGTTCCATCATAGACTCTAAGTCGTCGATGTAGTACATTCCTAAGGGCTCTGTTTAAAGAATGGCACGCGAGAATGTCGCGCGCCTCCCGCCGAGACGTCTCCACCCATCATAAGATTATTCCTGATGGTGTCTCTGCGACTGGAGCTGTGGGGAGGCGCTGTGATGGGTCTATATATCTGCAAGGGCAAGCTCTGGAAGAGAAAAGATTAGATCGCCACACTAAATCAGGCTACGCTCATTCCAAGCCGGTGCGGTTCTTGGTATTTCATTGTTGCTTACGCCCGCTTATTGTCATTATACTTCCTTGCCTATTGTTCTGGAGCACATCGTCAATACCGACAACGCCATTCACATTCACCATTTCGCATTCATTATTCATTTATTGCCAACTTAAATTCCGCTTCGTAGGCAATTGCCTTCGTAGCCTCCCACCTTCTTCTTCTGCCTTTCAAGAGCAACCTTCCACTCTTTTCTCCAGCAATCTACATCTTTCGCTCTTATTCAGAATCGTCAATTCGAGACGCTCTAAGACCATATCAACAATATCAGCACGCTTGCTAACGAAATCGTTGGACTCAGTCCAGTCATCACACTCATTCTCAGCCAAACTTTCCAAAAGACACTACTTTATCATGGCGACATTTTCGGCCCTCGTGCTGCTTCTCACTCTGCGATTTCTCCTGCTCATCACTGGTGGGACATTGTCCGTAGGGGCCGCTCCTGCTCCTCTCGTAGAACTAGTAGTAGTAGAATATGTGGTAGGAGGAGTCATCCGCTCTACTGCCACTTCTACTATCACTTCTACTACCGCTTCCACCACCACCTCTCCTTCTTTGGCCTACGTCGCTGTTGCTGTTCCTTCTTCAAGCTCGAGCACCGCCCCTGCTTCTTCCAACAGCAGCGCTCAATCTTCCGCATTCTGGATGGGCACCATCAAGCGCCAGGGTACTGCTGCGTTCAATTCCAACCCTAGCACATATCAAGTATTTCGTAACGTTAAGAGTTTTGGTGCTAAAGGTACGTGATATTTCCCTATCCTTTTCATCCAATACATGCATCTTTCGAATCGCCCTGGCTAGCACATGTACATGTGCAATGTATGGGCAGCCTAGGGTTTCCCACCATAGGCTAGTCCTGGGATACTTGTACCATGGTCCCCTGAGCTGACTTGGATTGTTGGCAACATTAGGTGATGGTATTACCGACGATACTGCTGCGATCAATGCAGCAATCTCTCAAGGAAACCGTTGTGGTCATGGATGCGACTCCTCCACTGTCACTCCAGCACTGGTCTACTTCCCAGCAGGCACTTACCTTGTCAGCGCTCCCCTTATCCAGTATTACTACACACAATTCGTCGGCGATGCGATCAATATCCCTACCCTCAAGGCTGCTCCATCCTTTCAGGGCATAGCAGTCATTGACTCTGACCCTTACGACAGTTTTGGGAACAACTGGTATACCAACCAAAATAATTTCTTCCGGCAGATTCGCAACTTTGTAATCGACCTTACTGCCATGCCCCAGACTTCAGGGACGGGTATTCACTGGCAAGTGGCTCAAGCGACCAGTTTGCAAAACATCGTATTCGAAATGATTAAAGGTAGTAGTAGCAAGCAGCAGGGGATATTCATGGAAAACGGTATGCTAGTTCCTTACCTGGGTAGGGATTGCTTTGACTGATAGTGCTCCTAGGATCTGGAGGCTTCATGACCGATCTCACCTTCAACGGTGGTAACTATGGCGCCTTTCTCGGTAATCAACAATTCACTACTCGCAATCTCACTTTCAACAACGTTCAGACGGCAATATTCATGAATTGGAACTGGGGATGGACCTTCAAGTCACTGCATATCACCAATTGCGGTGTTGGTATTGACATGTCCAATGGTGGCCCGAACGCACAGTCAGTCGGCTCGATCGTAGTTCTTGATAGCAATATCGGCCAAACCCCGATCGGAATCAAGACTGCATTCGGCGGTAGTAGCCAACCAAACACAGGAGGAACTCTGATCATTGATAACGTCGACTTTACCGGCTCAGCAACGGCAGTTGCTAATCAAAACGGAGGCTGTATACTTGCAGGCAACACCAAGATTGCTTCCTGGGGTCAAGGCAGGGAGTACATCAACGGCTCTAGTGGACAACGTTTCCAGGGACCTCTTACTCCGCCGACGAAACCAGCCTCTCTTCTGAACGCTAATAATCAAATTTTTGAGCGTTCCAGACCCCAGTATCAAGACGTCCCTGTTTCCAGCTTCATCAGCGTCAAATCGAACGGTGCCAAGGGCGATGGCGTGACAGACGATACAGCTGCAATCCAGGCAGTTGTTAATCTGGCCAAAGCAACCGATGTTGTTTACTTTGACAGCGGCGCATATGTTGTCTCTCAGACCATTAAGATCCCCAAGAATATCCGCATCACCGGTGAAATCTGGCCCTTAATTCTTGCATCAGGCTCTGCGTTCCAGAACGGAAAAACCCCTGCTCCAGTTTTCCAAGTCGGGAATCCAGGAGACCAAGGCGCTGTTGAGATTTCGGATCTTATATTTGAGACCGTAGGACCTCAGCCTGGTGCGGTGTTGGTTGAATGGAACGTTCATGATCCTCAGGGCGTACAGGGTGCTTCAGGGATGTGGGACGTTCACATGCGAATCGGTGGCTCTGCTGGAACTAAGCTGCAATCGAACAATTGCCTAAAGAATCCCAGTGTCATCGCACCAGCGAATCCGGCATGCAGAGCTGCATTCGCCCTCCTCCACGTTACCTCGAAGGCTAGCATCTACCTTGAGAATAATTGGTTTTGGGTCGCAGACCATGAGTTGGATCTCACCGATCATGGCCTGATCAATGTTTTTAACGGACGGGGCGTCTTTGTTGAGTCCCAGGGACCTGTTTGGATGTAAGTATTGATAAGTCAACACTCTACTGCTGTCATTCTAATTTGAAATTACAGGTACGGTACATCTTCTGAACATAGTCAGATGTATAACTATCAGTTTTCCAGTGCGGCTAACGTATTCATGGGCATGATCCAAACCGAATCCCCGTAAGTTTCGTCACATCCACGCTCACCTCGACTCCCCCAAGTTAATCTTTCTGCAGATACTACCAGAGTAACCCCAACGCATTGACCCCGTTCACGCCAAACGCCGCCTGGGCTGACCCAACCTTCGCCTCGTGCACGAACACAGTCTCCTGTCCCAAGTCCTGGGGTCTCCGCATTCTAAATTCAAATAATATCCTCATGTACGGCGCCGGCCTCTACAGCTTCTTTGAGAACTGGGGACAGAGCTGCTTAGCGACCGAATCCTGTCAAGATAACATTGTGTCGATCGAGGGCACTTCACAGTCAATTCATCTCTACAATCTGAACACCAAGGCGTCGACAAGCATGGTCTCAGTCAATAACAGCCCAGCGGTGGAGCAGAGTGATAATCAGAATGGCTTCTGTTCGACTGTGGCTCTATTTCAGAAGTGAAGGACTTCTGTAGAACGATTCCTTTCGTGGTAGGCGTTTTGTAAGCTTGGGAGCCAGGATTAATGATGATACCCCAGAGGATCAGGATTGGCGTTTCCTTCTTTTAAACTTCTAATTGGGCAATAATTCCCTTTATTTTGGAGGGTAACTTGCTGGCAAAAGACCTAACCTCTGTCACCCCCCCCTTCACGGCCAACTTTTTTTCTCTTTTGCCTAGGGAATGACTGCATATAGATATATTCCGCTCTGTAAGCCACTAGACGCTTTTGGAGACACACAATAGAAGGACAGATTTCGTCAAAAGCCAGGATATCTTTGGGAAGGCTCTGTGCTCTGCTCTACAGAAAGAGGTGGTTCGCAAACATCTTCGATTTACTTCTGATTTATTTCTCAGTTAGCACTGTCTGGGAAAAAAAACGCTGCCGGCAGTGCCGGTAGGTAGGTAGGTAGGAAGGTAGTAGGTAAGGTAGCCTTGAGACCAAGCTAGATCAATTACAACATCCAAGCCACCACCAACCAACCACGTACGTGGTCAGCGATATTCCATCCATCTTCCCGCTAATAAAATTAAGATCTCTCTAGCCAGCTGAGTGAGTGAGCAAGCGGTGTCAGTTTGTGCAGGGGGTGCAAAAACAGAGGTCCTCTTCACGGGACCAATTTGCTACTTTTACGGAGTGATTTGGTTGATGCAAATCTGTAGAAATTCAAAGAGGGGAAAGAAGAGAAAAGAAAAAAAAAAAAAGGGTTAGTGCCGACTCCTGGGATCGAACCAGGGGTCTTCGCATTACAAGTGCGACGCGTTACCACTGCGCCAAGCCGGCGTAACGATTGAATAGTGGACTTATTTAAGTCTATGGCTTAACTGCGAAAATGCGCTTAAAAAAAATTTTTTTTTTGGGGTGAGCCAATGGTACTTCTGGGACTGCGGAAGTAGGATATTTCTAAATTGAAATATTTTCAAATTTTTATTTTTATTTTTTTGGGATGAGGCTAACTGCAAGTATGGAAAATTTGCAAGTCATCGTCGAGGATAGGATAAGGATTCATTCTGTGGATTTCTTCTGCGCTTCTTCTGGTACGTATGTACTTGTACATACATACATACGTACATACTGAGCGCGCACCCCGAGATGGAATGCAAAGCCAGATCCTTTTTGCTGGAGATATAAAAGGGTAACTAGGATACATAAAGCTGAGTTTTCTCTAACAACGTCTCTCTTGCCTTCTCTTCACTCGATGAGATAGGATTCTGCGACCGATTTGATTTCCTTGGAGAAGGAGACGTCTTCATTCATGTCCAAGAGGGAAACAGACGAGACCTAGAATGAAATTCGTGCGTCAGTAAATTTGATTGGTTCTTATTTCTGTGGTGATCCTGTGGCAGTCATGAAGAAGAAAAGAAGGAACTTACATCAACATCAACAAAAGGGCTGCTTTTCGAGAAACGGACACTCATGGGGAAGAACTCGCTCTCGTCCTCTGCTTGAGCTTCAAACTCAAATGATCCACCGGAGTTTTCTTCATTGATAGTACCAATGGACCATTCCATGCTGTCCCCAGTCACCTCGTAGGCAGCATCGTAACTCGACACGGATGGCTCAGCTGTGGAGAAAGGGATAGATACGGCTACGTCCTTGAGCGTGTCGCCTCCAGTTAACTCATATTCAACGGTGATAGTGTAGGAATCCCCAGTCGCTTTGTTGACCCAGACGGTGAAAGTGATTGGTAAAATTACACTGTCGTCAGCTTTGGCGTTCACTTTCCATCGGAGAACTCCGACAGAATTATTAGCTGGGAACCCCTTGGAGGGGTCTTTCAGCTGGATGGCCTTGGAGCTGTTGAATAGGGACTTGTCGACATTGGGGTGGGTCCGGAATTGGGCTCCTGTGGATGAATCGGCCACTAGTTCAAGCTTGACTTTTGCTAATGAGGGGTCCGTGATGCGAAGCTGAAGGTCGCCCTTGACTTCGAAAACTTTCAGAGAACCTTCTCGAGAGAGCTTGGCGGATATTGTCTCTGCTACGGTGACGTGGATGGCTTCTCGATCTACCGAGGTCGAAGCTCGAGCTGGAGGTACTTTTTCTGTCACTGCTGCGGAAGGTGCGATAGAAACAAGGGGTGTAGATTCCTCCGTCTCGGGGCCCAGATCCCCTCGGAGGCGTTCATACATGTCAGTGGTCTTGGACTTCTTGCCTAGCTGCATGCCTTTGCCTTTAGAAGCAGCGGACCTATGGAATGTGTTAGTTCTTATCTTAGCGCGGGATGCGTTGCGTATTCTCACTTGAAGCTCTTGTTCTTCTCTGCTTCATACGCATCGTACGTATCTGGCACGTTTGGCCGAGTTGGGGGCGTATATGTAGGGTATTGAGGAGTGCGAGGTGCTGAAGAGCGCCCACTCCGAGACATCTCTTTCCGCTGTAGTTCTAATTGCTTTGCTCGCCGCTTCCTCTCTTCGCTGGCCTCCAGTTCTTTGTTCTACAGTCGTCATCAGCAATTACCCCTAGCCGCAGACCAGGAAAATGGAGGTTATAAACCCTAGCAATGATCTCTTGTATCCTCTCCTCGTGACTTTCCATTTCCAGGAAGGCCTTAATCTGACTTAAAGTCAGATTCTCCCGGTATCCCAAATTCACCAGCTCGTCGAATGCACTCAGAAGCTCAAAGGCATTCCGTAAGATTTCTCGCTCATCCAGGCTCTTGCATATGCTAGTGACAACTTGTGCAAATAGGTGAAGGGAGTCGATATCTTGAAGGATGTTGGATTGGCGATTGGTAATAAGAACCATATAAAGCTCATCAAGGGGTTGGTAGACGTATCGGACATTATCCTGCTCAACGGTGGTGTGTTGACTGCCTGCAGCAGCTAGCTTGGGAAAAGAAGCTAGAAGGGCCTCAATTCTGGATCTGTTGATTTCCCGAAACTGTCGTGACAGGACAGCTTTACCCCCTCGAGTACATATTGATGCGGCCAGAACAACCTAGGAGATGTAGAAATGAGCAGAAGACACAAAGCAGTACACAATCTGCCTACCATGATTTGTGCTGGTGTATGCCCAAATTCCAGCTGGATTGCACGGATCAGGGTATCAGACGTGAGTGGTGTTTCTTGCTCTTGGTTACTCGTTAATCGGCGTCTGTGGCTTTACAGTGGGATCACGGGATTGTAGTCAATCGGCGAGACCACATATGTCAAGAAACTACCTCTAAGTTCATAGGACTCTTTTTTCAGCTATTTGCACGTATTAAGAGCTAGTATCTTGAGATTGCAAAATGGTTAACACATTAGGAATCACATGGAATGAGCGGCTGATGAAAACTCCGCTTTCGCCTATTTCAACTTACTCCTCACGCAACGCGTCCGTCTTTGAACGTAAACATCACCTTCACCAGCAACAGATCACTTCCGGTCTAGCAGGTCTTGAATTCAAGCTGCAGTTCATACGAACTCGTCTGATACCAAGATAGACGATTCATCTTGTCTACACATCCTATCGTCACTACTCAGTCTCCTTTTCCACTTCCGGTCACTCCTACTCTCACCATACCCTCACCCTTCCTGTTTTAACACTGTGCTCACTTTGATCTGCATCTCAACTGTTTCTCTTCTACTTATACCACCCCTTCCTGTCATACTAACTACAGTTTACCCTTCCTTGACTTCTCATTCCCAGACCGCCACACCCATATCGAATACAACACATGTACGACCTACCCAGAACAGGCATCCCTAACCCAACAGAGACGCACTAGGCTTTGAGCTTGGATATTCAACTTTCACTTGAATCCTAGAACAACCCAGTCCGGACACCAGATAAACGAAGTGTGCCTCTCGAGTCCCCATGACAACTCATCAACCCCAAACATCACTGTACCCGCAAAACATGGCGCTGGGAGATCAAATGGAACTATCCCCAGGTTCAGGTATGGACGATGATATTGATATCGATCTTGATCTGGATACGGGCCCTCCCAATGACGAAGATATCGACTACATCATAGATGACGCTAGACCGGAGAATACTGCGGAGCATCTAGCTCTATCTACTGAGGTCGCCAACGATGATGTTATGCAAGACGGAGATCAGGCATTTGCAGATGTTCAAGAAGATGATGTTGAAGTTCATGACGAAGAACTTGACGTACATGATCAAAATCTTAAGGATGATCTGTCAAATCAACTCAGTAGTGAATATGATGTTGCGAAATTCGAGGACAGCAATGTTCTACATTCCTCCCTGCCAAGCACCTCAGAAGATCAAGTTACAACAGGTGGCGAACAACAAGAGATAGATTACACACAGGATAACACCGCAAATTCCCGAATTCTAACCACAGAAGGAAAGGAATCTGCAAATAGCCCGCAAGGAATAGAGGTTGCCCTGGCGACCCTACAGCCGCCGACGTTGAACGAGCCCAACGTTCATGGATCTGATCAAGAGTATCAGGGTCGCGAGAAAGGGGTTCCTTCGGATGAATACTCCGCCTTGAGGGTTCCTGCTACTGGCTCTAATGACGCTGAAGAAGAAGAAGCTCTCACTGACACGTACGAAGAAGAGGGATCTGGTGAACCAAATGAACCGCAATCAGGAGTTGCTCACATACACCCAGTCGTGGTGATCTATGAAGGCAGCGAAATATCTCTGTTTCCTCCTTCCACGAACGATACCTCCGATATCTTTTTCCTGCCTGACGAGTCTCTTGCCCGTGCAAGTATATGTGACCTATTCGAAGCGATCCGCTCTATACTTGCAGGAAGTATCAGTGAAGACGATGAGTTGGTTATGACAGTGGATATGCTGGGTCTAGATCTTAGTGAGGTAAGCACTGTGGAATATGCTATCAATTTGTACTATCTTGCACTACCCTGCTGACTACTTCTGAAGGATTCAATCCATGCTCGAACTACCACGCTCTCTCAGATAGTCGATCTTCACGTCCAGTTGTTACATCATGATGGCGTGGACGAACCAGATCCCTTGTACATGACACTTACTACAAAGATTAGATTTTCCAAAAGGTTGAATGATATCATCTCCGCTGCTGCCGAAGGTAAAGGTATCACTCAACTTCTCTTCTGGCATAACCAAGGGCGAGGCGATGGCGACTTTCCTACCGAGAATGTGAGCCATAGCGAGGATACTGATCGCCATTCCGGATGGGAACCCGACGACTCGTTTCATGAAAGTCGCCAGTCACCTGCGGAAGATTCTGATAACCCTGATGAGACAGGTTCTGGAGACACTGGTGACTCCCCAGCTGTAGCTTCCCCGCTAACGGCTGCGGGCCAAGAAGATCCCCGGGACCTAGGTGGCTCTATTCGTGCAAGCATTCTAGGGGTTTCAAGTGATGCCGAGAACTCAGCTGAAGTTATTAGTGACGAGACCAATGACACGGAACTCCCTGCCGTGAGGCTGGGAGTTGAAGGTATTCCGAAAGAAGGACGCTCCCAAGATGAGCCAGTCGCAGACACTGCTTACGAGGAAGCTGTTCAAGGGGCCACGAATTACCCTGTCGAAGACGAGCTCCATGATGACGATCTGATAGATTATGATGATGATGATGATGAAGATACAGGGCAATACACTTCCACTGGCTCATCAACTCTTCAGAGTGATGATCGTCGGACCAATAATGGTACACCGGGATATTTCATTCAGCCAGAATGCACTCTTCCTGCGGCATGTTTTTGTGCTGATTGCATTATTTTGCTAGAAGCTAAATATGCTGCTATCAATGCTGCACCTTCACGTCGGAGCTCGGCCAGCAAATCAGGTCAGAGAATCTCTAAGGACGCACCTATAGACGAAGCGCATGAAGACACACAGGAAGCTGGCTTTGGTCAGTCTGGGGTAAGTGACTATAGGGAAGACTTTGAGCAGTATCCCGACGAGGACGATTACGAAGGGAGCCAGCAGTATGAAGATGAAGCTGAGCACGGCCAAAGCGAGGTCTACGAAGATCCAGAGCAGTACGACGCAGAAAACACAAGATTAGATGAGTATGGTTTTCAAGAGACAACAGAAAACGAATATGCGATCAACGATTCCGAGGATTGGAATTCGAGTGCGTGGAACCCCCAAGAACAAGAAACGGCAGGTGAGAACGATGGGGATTACTTTCAGCAGGAGAATGAAAATAGAGGTGGTAGTGAGCCAGAGCACACAGAGGATAGCAGATATGTGGGAGAACATCAGAATCTAGATCTCCATTTCGACGAGGAGGTTGAAGAACACCCTATACACGGCTCCACCGAGATAAAAGAACCTTTCCAGGCCAACGGTTTCCGTCGTAATGCTCCCGATCTATCCACACCTGCTGATACCAGCGGTGAACAGCGTCTTGGAGAGACTGAAAAGTCCCCTGGAGTTGAAGAAGACGAAGCTCTCTACGATGATGATGTGTTCGGGGATGCCTTATATGATAAAGATGAGTCTATCGAGACAGCGGATAGCGAACAGGCCCCTTCTTCAGCTCATCGTGACTCTGCAAAACGGACTCTCGATGAGGTGGAAGGTGGCGATGTGCTCGTGGTTGGCAGGGATCGTGAGTTTTCTTCCTTTCTCTTGATTGTTACTGGCAATTTTGGCTAACTTGGTTGCAGACGTTAAACGCGTGCGATCACGATAGTCGGCTTTGGTCAGAAATCACATTGCTCCTTCAATAGCATGATAACGCCGATTGCCATCACGTGTTGTCACTTATATATACGATCAAGATCGTCCCAAGCATCGTCAGCTGCCGTCACATCCAAATCAGCTTCGTCCATTCTAGACAACACCCAGAGCCGCAATGGTTCAGGCATGGTGTTGTCCATACAGGTATTTAATTATTCGTAGCTTTTAAAACCGAGTGCTCGTTATTTCAAGGCAGTGCTGTCGGGATTATTGGGAGGGAAACCTAGTAAGTTTGCAGCGAAGACTTTCCTCTTGTTTGATCAATGCCAGGCAACCCAGCTGGTGGTTGATCTAAAACCCTGCCCTCAATGCTCGCCTCCTATTTATTCTACGTATTCTACTTTACATGTTTGCACTCTTTTTTTCTTTGTCACGTATTTCGTATCAGGCGTCAGCAAGGGGTTCAAAAAATTCTGTCGCTTGCTAGGCGCGCTCTACGCTAAATGTCGTTGTATCCAACCTGTACAATAACCGCTTTCTTTATTGCTGCTTTAATAGACGGTGGAGATGGCGGTAGATAATTTAAAATTGGCACGACACGGCTGAAGCTGTGGATCGATGTGCAAATGATGTTTGATGATTGCAATTCAAACATGCGAGTTCAGAAGTAGAAAGAAATGACGCGGGAGAGGAACCCCTGGAGTGATGGGATAGGGGATCGGTGTGGTCGGTGTGGTCGGTGTGTGACTTTTCGGGATATTTGGGTCGGCTGGTTGGCTCTAGGAACGTTAGGGACCAGGGGAGTTTGTCGGTCAGTCAGCCACAGACCAAGAATAGCCGATAGACATGCCTGCCCGGTTATCCCAGTAGACTTGCAGCTGTTGTACCCAGACATTGAAACTACGCTACCTACGAGCCTACGAGCCGCACAATTGCAGACCCGTCGACTACCTCCAATCCAATACAGCGATTTCCTGTCTTTACTCACTGGATCGAGTCGTCTTCAGCGTCTCCCTTTCTCTTTCTCTTGCTCTTGCGACAGGTGGGGAGTGAGTATCTGGCATCCCTCGTCTGTCGCAACCGAAATATCCTCCTGCTGCATACGTCGCAAAAACGACCCGCATTCACACAGCCAGGGACTACGGACGTCGTCACCGTCGCGGTAGACACCGCCCTCCTTTGATCACGAAGACACAGCTCGACATTCGCCTTGACTGTGCCTGACTGTACGCGACTCGTGCCTGAACATATTGGAGGGGACACCACGTCCGCCTTGTGGACTTCGACAGGATGCTGGAGGACAAGTATGTGGCTTTCTATGCAATGGGTTTAGGTTTGGATGTGGGACTGACGATATTCTCCGGACTCAGGTACATAGGACTGGCGTTAGCCATAACGTCGACGGTAGCAATTGGTGAGTAGGCATGAGATGAGATCGGTCACCAATTATAAGATTACATGCTAACCAGATATTTGCCCATAGGGACGAGTTTTGTGATAACGAAAAAAGTTTGTCCTGCCCCCATTATCTGAGCCTTGTCAACCACGATCGATCATTTTTCAAAATGGATTTCAGGCTGAAGTTTTGGGCAGGGATTGATGGAAGCGAGTGAACGGCACGGCTTCGAGGGTGAAGGCTTTCAGTATCTGCGGAGTCCAATATGGTGGGGGGGCATAGTAACATGTATGTCTTCGCCATCGACAGAGGAGTTCTACATGCATAGCGAGTGACCATCGGCTTCTAGTGGTGGTGGGCGAGATAGCAAATTTCGCGGCATATGCATTTGCCCCAGCGATTCTAGTAACCCCGCTAGGAGCGCTAAGTGTTCTTATTGGGTATGGATCAATCTGTGCCAGGCTCTACCGTATGAGTGCTTACTTCGCATAGAGCCGTACTTGGGGCATACTTCTTGAAAGAAGAGCTGGGGACTTTAGGAAAACTGGGGTGCGCAATATGCTTGATAGGCTCAGTCATTATCGTTCTCCATGCTCCGCCAGATCAGGAAATTCAGACCATAGACGAAATACTCAATTTTGCGATACAGCCAGGTTAGTCATAGTCACAAGTCAAGCTCTAAACTCTGAAGAGCTAGGACTGACTGCCAGCCCATCATAGGGTTTTTACTTTACTGCGCCGCCGTCGCAACTTTTGCGAGTATTATGATCTACAAGATCGCACCACGATACGGCAAGAAAAACCCACTCATCTATATCTCAATATGTTCCACGGTAGGATCAGTATCCGTCATGTCAGTGAAAGCCTTTGGCATCGCGCTAAAGCTCACTTTGGCCGGAAAAAACCAATTCACTCATCCATCAACTTATGTGTTTGTCATTGTCGTAGTTGTCTGCATCTTAACGCAGATGAACTACTTCAACAAAGCCTTAAGCCAATTTTCCACTTCCTTGTAAGTTTGCTGACCCATAATACCAAGGCTGACAGGGTGCTAATGTATTTTCTAATCCAGAGTAAACCCACTGTACTATGTGACCTTCACAACAGCCACATTATGCGCCTCATTCATCCTCTTCCGCGGCTTCAACACCTCCGACGCCGTCAATACACTCTCCCTACTTTGCGGTTTCCTGATCATCTTCACCGGGGTCTATCTCCTCAACCTCTCTCGCGGTGATCCAGACGGGCACAAACTGCTCAACGGCAGAGCGATCGACGCAGATGGCGTGCCAACGGACGGTATCGCCAGCATACAGACACGGCGAAGCATGCAGGCGCGCCGGAGTCTAGAACATCACCGACTAAGCTCCGGAAACAGATACGGTGGAAGACATGGTGATCATGTAGCCTTGATTCACGCATATGACGAGGAGAACGGGGGGTTTGGGCTCACGGAGCTCACGGAGGACAGCGGGGAAGACACCGATGTAGATGATCGCCGGGGAAGCCGGCGGGGAAGCAGGAGGGGAACGCGGAGTTTTGACGGGCGCAGAGTCTCGCCTCATCAACCCAGGCGGTAGAGAGAAAGAGAAGAGACAACATACATATATTAGAGATTGCAAGCGTCTTTCTGCATGAGTTTTCCATGTTCTGTTCTACAAGAGTTTAAAGGGGGGAAACCCCGAGCATGCTGGCATCTTTTTTTGTACAATGGTATACCTCCCTTTTTTTTTCCGTTTTTTTTTTTTTTTTGTGGCATATCTGGGAGGGGGGGTTGGTTGGCTTTTTTTTCCTTCTTCTTTTTGCTTTACTATGTGTGTCAGGAATCGGGGGGGAGAGAAAAAAAACATGGGAGTGTATATTCATTCCCCCTGGACCTCACTCACACCGGTTATATGAACGTATGAAAAGAAAAAAAAAAAGGAAACATATTTCTTTTCCTCTCTCTTTTTTTAAGGGGAGAGAGAGGAAATGTATGTTGTTGAACCTGTACTACTTAACCCAAAGGGTATGATCATCGTTATACGAAAAGAGGGGAGTTTTTTTTTTCCCCTTCGTTGCGGAAAGGGATGGAAGGAAGGATCTGCGAAATGGGCGTTTCTTGTTTTTATCGTCTTGTCATTTTCAGAATATTGGGTATGTGTTAATTTTATCCATATGGTGTTTGTTAAGCATTGCTTACCAGCCGTGCGGGGAAGTGGGATTCTTTTGCGGAGTTTCAAAGAATGGGAATGGAA